>KZ451961.1:1087642-1102805 GCA_002786265.1 Apostasia shenzhenica
GATGCCGAGTCACCTAAAATAAATGAGAAATTAAATTGTAATTTTTTATTATCTAAAATAAAAAAATTTATTATAAAAAATAATAACTAATATTATAATTAAGATGAAAAGAAATAAAATAAAATAAAATTATAGTTTTTATTATAAATTTGGGAGTTAAATTATTATTTTTATGACATATGGCCTAATAATTACATGATTTTAATTTAAAAAGTTATATAAGACAAAATAATTTTCAAACACATGGGACAAATTTACAAAGAGGCCGGCTTTTTTACACTCTCAATATATATTATATTATTAAAATATGATTTGAATTAAAATAATTAATAGGTTAAAGCCCATTTATGCATGACCCAATTTAACACTTTAATCTTACAGAAAGGATGGCCTATTTGGAGTATAATGTTACAGTTTAATGTTTAGAAATTAAATTTAGTTTTTAGTATTAAAATAATTTAAGATATAAAAATTAATATTTTAAATTGCAAATTATAATTGGGCTTGTTTGTTTGTAAGATTTAAATTTAATAAAATTAAAATTAAATTTAGATAAAAAAAAAATTATTGAAAGTTGTGACTGATGTGAAATAAAATTAGATATTATATTAAAATATACGAGGAATGTGATATAAAGTTAGTTATTATGTTGGGATATGTGAGGGAAATGTAAAATTTGAAATCCTGTAAGATTTAAGTGTAATATCCATAATATTTTATTTTTGATATTAAAATATGTAATATTTCATATTTAAAATATTTTTCATAATGCCTCAATTGAGTATTGATTTTTTAGGTCATTTGTTTGTAAGATTTAATTTAATAAAATTAAACTTAAACTTAGAGATATTTTTTTATTAAAAGTTGTGAATAATGTGAAATTAACCGGAGCAGAGAAGGTGTGGACAAGGTTCATTATCGGAGCGCAGGATAGAGGTACATCGGCAAAATTATAATAAATGGGTAAACATTAACACCTGAACTCAGCTCATTTAATAAATAGGTTATTCGACCTAATCTATATATCAATCCATTTATTATAATTTTTGAGTATCAAAATTTGAGAAGTTCAATGTTGTTTTACTTTAAATCAATATAATAATAAAATTAATTTAACAAATCAAAATTATAACTAAATTATATAATAGTTAATATTATAACTAATACAATAAAAAAAATATATACTAATTTTAATAAATAGGTCTTTAATAGGTCATAATTGAGATGACTTTTGGACTGATCTGAACATGAATAGAGCAGTAGTGCACACATATCTGGGTTGCCAGAATCCGTTAAATTTTAAACTCTAAAAACTTAAAATCTTAAATAGTAAAAAAAAATTCTTAATTCAACGGGAATATCTCATGATGAGAGAAGAGGTATAAAAGAAGGTGCTCATACTTTTATTTACATCTTTGAAATTCTTCACTTATTCTTTTTTTTGTAAATTAAATGTATCGATTAATTAAGTTTTTATTAGCTTTCTCTTTTTTATTCTATTTAAAATTAAGAAATTTACATCTGTAATTTTCAAAGAAATATTTTTTACAATCACTATTTTATAATTCAAATATTTACATATGGCATTTTCTAAGCACATCAATATAACTATTTTGCGGACAGTACATTCGAATAAAAGTTAGAATAGAAGTATTATCCGTAAATTCACATTCAAAATATGGGTAATGCTAGCTGTGAATATTAGACTTAAAAAAAAAATTTAGAGATGATAAATGTAATTTTTTTTACAAGATATTTACTAAAATGAAATTATGAATACCTTTTATTAATTAATCTCAAAAATTTGCGCATACATAGAGAGAGACTGAGAGAGAGAGAGGAAGCTAATTATGACGATTCTCATTGAGAGGGAAACCGTCGACGTATACAAAATTCGCAATTGCGAGGATGATGGCGCGTCCATTAGGATTATACGGAAACAGGATGCGCATGCGCGCAATGACCAGGATCATCATCGTTTTCACCATACGCCCGTGCGGCAGTGCTCTGTACTCGTGCAGATCGGCCGAAAAGCTGATGTCATAGATGTCTCCAATAGTGACCGCGGGCTGTCTGAAACAAGACTGCGCACCGAGCGCAAATAGGTATGTCAGTTGCCCAGGCTCTAGATGGTTGTAAAGGTTCGCCGCCAGTTCGGCTATTACGTTCGCAGCCGGTCCTTCTAACCTCGTCCACTGGCCTTCTGCCGTGGTGGTCGTCATCTGGCCGGTGCCGCAGACGACGGCGGCGGCGACGACGAGGTTGAGGAGACGCCGGGTGGAATAATATTCCATGAGCACATTATACGTACCGTGCGTCTTTAATTTGGAGAGAGCGTGGAGTGCGGGAGAAGGATATATATTAGTGCGAGTATGATTTTAAAATATTTTAAAATAAATAAAAAATTATTTTAATAAAATTAGAGAATTGAGTTTTACATGAATTTTTTTTATTAAAGTGCAGATAAAATTAATTTTTAAATTTAAATTTTGTATAGTATCCGAAGTAAATATAAAATATTAATGAAAGAAATTTTAAGTCATGAATCCGATGGTTTTTTTATCTCCAAGTAAATGAGTTGATCAAAATATCTAAAACTCAATCTTATCAATGATTTAAATATTTTGAATCAATTATACAAAATAATGATGAAATAAATGAGAATGTTATCGCAGAATTCAAGCAAGATATATAGCTAAAGTGGAAAAATATTTCCACTATATTGTGTGATAAAAAAAATTACATTTAAACTTAAAGGTAAATTTTAAGAAAATAACTGTAAAATGAGCAGTATTATATGATACTGAATGCTGATGCATAAAGCAAATACACATAAGTAAAATAAGTATTACAAAAATGAGGATATTAACATAAATTAGTGAGTATACATGAAACAATAGAATGAAAAATGTGTATATTTGTGAGAAAGTTGAGGTAACCTCAGTTAAGAATAAGCTCAGGAAGAGTCAGTTAAGATGATTTAGACATATAAATTGTAGACCGATAGAGACTCCAATAATAAAAATTAAGTTTTTAGATTTTGATTGTATTAAAAGAGAAAGAGAAAGAGAAAGATTAATAAGATATGACAAGAAACTATTAGAAAGAATTATATATTTAGAGATAAATGAGAACTTATTGTTTAATAGAACGCAATAAAAATAAATTAATAATTCATGTAGTCGACCCTATCTAATGAAATAAAGGTTTGATTATTATTATTATTATTGACAACTAAATTGAGTTGACTCGAAATCAAATTTATTTTGATTATGTGTTGATTTTGAATTAGTCTAAACTCAAAAATTTTAACCTTTGAGTTTGACTTGATTTGCTCGAACTCAACCAAATGTCCGCCTCCTCGAAGTATATCAGATATATTCCAAAATCCGTGACGTTTATGTATTGAGTGGAATAGACCAGGAAGGTGACAAGTTCTATTACTTTAATTAAGCATGAAATTTTATTTATTATATCGACTTAATATGATAATACATTTGATGTACATATTTTTATAAAATTATTGAAACAACAAATAATTATAAAAATTAGCAGAAATAGAACTAAATATTTAAAATTAAATTTTTTAGCCTTGATAAGTCTAAATTAAAAAAATAAATAAGCATCATATTTTAGAATTACAAATAATAAAGAATTTAAATAAGAAAAAATAAAATAAAATGTAGATTATAGTTTATCGAGTCATGTTGAGTCGGGTTGGATCGAAATAAAAGATTGGGTCTCAATTTATTACCCAAGCCCTTATTTTTTCGAGCCGGTTTGGGTCCTGTTTGGTGGATCCCCGATCCCGTGTCTCCCTCTACCTCAGGGCTTGGATGCACTTATCTTTAGATATTATGTCACATAATCTAAATATCATGACATTTAGATATAGAAGATTACTTATAAATATCATTAAACTAAATAATTATTTTCTTTAAATAATATAACATCAAAATAACAATGAACCAAACGGCTCCTAAATTTAATTTTTCTATGTCCTTATAACAAAATTATTATGCCTGACATATACGTATCTGTACAACCGATTATCATCATTAATTAACATCAATTCGCCCCATTTATTGACCCGATCCATCTACAAATAAATGGATCGGATATGAATTACCATTGACCCGATCCGTTTAAAATCTGATTCGTTTATGTAATCTAATTTATAGTTCATACAGGAATATATTATGGCTAATAATCTTCTTGTTGGAAGGCTCAAGTGAAGAGCGTCATTATAATTAATTAATAAAAGATTCTTACATAATATATTAGTAGATTATAATTTATAGTGCTCAGTTTATATTTTACAATATATATGTTTGTATATATTACAAATACTGATTTTTATATTAAAATATTTAATTAATTCATAAAATATAATATTCTTTCTCTATTTTATTTTCAATAATTTAATATTATTTTAAATTTAATTATGAAAATTACTTAAAAATAACTACTTTTATTGTAAATGGATTAAATCCGAAAACTCGAGTTCCGAACCAATTCGATTTCCGATCCGAGAAGATATGAATCGACCATGACTCGATCCGATATATAACCCGATCCGATATATATGAATTTGGATCCGGGTCGGAGTCAACTCGATTCGAATCCGATCCGTTGACCAACCGGCAATGAGAAGTTGAATATTCTCAAAATAGTTAATGCTAGTAGACGTGCAACTGCAACAACCTGCATGTTTTTTAGGAAAATTATTTTAGCAATTATTATTATTATAAATATACTAGAAAAATATATTTAGATTAAGAATGAGGGAGATTTTAATTTAATATTATATCATATTATTTAAATAATAATAATTATTTGATTTAATAATATGTACAGATATTATTTTACAAATTTATAAAAATTTCCTCAAGTTAATTTTATAATTTTTATGGTAAGAAATTAGAAGCTAAAATTAAGATTGAGACAAGTAGGAGGCCTAAAATCAAGATTAATAGTGGTCGAGGGACTAAATTATAATTTTTTATGACTTAGTATATATTTTTTTAAAGTAATTGAACCGCCGAATAACCAGTTCTGCTTACACAGAACCAGTTCGGACAGATTCTGCGGCCCGGAACCGGTTAGAATCGGTCCGGTTCAATCGGTTCTAGACCGAACCGGTTCTTACTGGACCGGTTCTGGTCTAGTTCCGAGTCGAATCAGTCCAATAAGCAGCCCTATTTGTCATAATTATAAGGTCAGCCCTGCCCTTCGAGATTTCATGTAAAATTATAATTTAATTTTCTATTTTTTTAAACTTTATTATTAGATTCTAAAAAATTATAAATTAATTCTAAATTTATAACAAAAATTATATTTTTATTTTCAATTTTTAATCTTTTCCTTAATATTAGGTCCTAATTTCTAAAAATAAAAATTATAATTTAATTTCTAATTTTTCCTTAATAATTTATAATATATTATAAAAATTATAATTTAATTCTTTATTTTTCTTAGTCTTGAAATTTAGAGCCATCTATTTATTTATCTTAGAAATTAAAAAAAAAATTAAAAATTAGGATCAATTTATAATGCCCTCTCAATATCAAGTGCTTCTATTCAACTTCCCCTTGGATTAAAATGCAAAAGTCTCAATGCACATTTAAAAAAATAAAAAATAAAAAATTCTCAATGCTGGCTAGCCGGCGCTGTGGTGATGCCGAGTCACCTAAAATAAATGAGAAACTAAATTGTAATTTTTTATTATCTAAAATAAAAAATTTAGGGCAAATTTCACTTAGGTTCCTGAGTTTAAGGGTTAATATCATACAGGTCCACGTTTTTTAAATTTATCATTCGGGTCCCTAGGTTTTCAAAAAAATTCATCTGGTCCTTTTTTTATTTTTCTTATTATTAAAAAATATACAAATTAACATTATACCTTACCCTCTCTCACTCCTTCAGATCCGGAAGTCCGGCAGTACGGCAGCCGCCGCTCCGCGCCGCCTCCGGCGGCCACGCTGCCGCCTGCACGGAGCGCCGCGCGCCGCCACGACGCAACCGGCCGCCCGGCCGCGTGATCAGCGGCATCGCGCGCCGCGCGACGCTGCATCGCGCGGGCGCGCCACGCCGCGCGAGAGCGCAGACTGCCGCGCGGCCTCGCAAAAGGCCGCGCGTCGGCCGCATGCATCGGCCGGGCGGCCACGACCGGCGCGGCCAGGCGCCAAAGGGCGGCCGGTTCGTCCGTGCAGCCGTTGCGGCGCTCCCGTGCGCGCAGCGTGGCCGCCGGAGGCGGGGCGGGGCGGCGGCTGCCGGACTGCCGGATCTGAAGGAGAGAGGGAGGGTAAGGGTAAGGGTATAATGGTAATTTTGTATATTTTTTAATAATAATAAAAAAAGGACCCAGATGATATTTTTTTAAAACCTAGGGACCCGAATGATAGATTTAAAAAACGTGGACCTGTGTGATATTAATCCTTAAACTCAGAGACCTGAGTGAAATTTACCCAAAAATTTATTATAAAAAATAATAACTAATATTACAATTAAGATGAAAAGAAATAAAATAAAATAAAATTATAGTTTTTATTATAAATTTGGGAGTTAAATTATTATTTTTATGACATATGGCCTAATAATTACATGATTTTAATTTAAAAAGTCATATAAACACATGGGACAAATTTACAAAGAGGCCGGCTTTTTACATTCTCAATATATATTATATTATTAAAATATGATTTGAATTAAAATAATTATTAGGTTAAAACCCATTATGCATGACCCAATTTAACACTTTAATCTTACAGAAAAGATGGCCTATTTGGAGTATAATGTTATAGTTTAATGTTTAGGAATTAAAATTTAGTTTTTAGTATTAAAATAATTTAAAGTATAAAAATTAATATTTTAGATTATAAATTATAATTGAGCATGTTTATTCGTAAGATTTAAATTTCATAAATTTAAAATTGAATTTAGATAAAAAATATATATTTTTATTAAGAATTGTGACTGATGTGAAATAAAATTAGTTATTATATTAAAATATGTGAGAGATGTGATATAAAGTTAGTTATTATGTTGCAATATATGAGGGAAATGTAAAATTTGAAATCCTGTAAGATTTAAGCGTAATATTCATAATATTTTTTTTTTGATATTAAAATATGTAATATTTCATATTTAAAATATTTTTCATAATGCCTCTGTTGAGTATTGATGATTTAGGCTTGTTTGTTTGTAAGATTTAATTTAATAAGATTAAAATTAAACTTAGAGATTTTTTTTTATTGAAAGTTATGAATAATGTGAAATTAACCGAGGCAGAGAAGGTGTGGACAAGATTCATTATCGGAGCACATGGTAGAGGTACATAGGCAAAATTGTAATAAATGGGTAAACATTAACAGCTAAACTCAGCTCATTTTTATTAAATGAGTTACCCGAACCTCCCAATCCATTTATTATAAATTTTA
Organism: Apostasia shenzhenica; assembly: GCA_002786265.1. Classification (NCBI taxonomy): domain Eukaryota; kingdom Viridiplantae; phylum Streptophyta; class Magnoliopsida; order Asparagales; family Orchidaceae; genus Apostasia; species Apostasia shenzhenica. The sequence goes on from KZ451961.1 coordinate 1,095,082, forward strand.
AGTATCAAAATTTGAGAAGTTCAATGTTATTTTATTTTAAATTAATAAAATAATAAAATTAATTAAACAAATCAAAATTATAACTAAATTATATAATAGTTAATATTATAACTAATACAATAAAGAAAAAACATATTAATTTTAATAAATAGGTTTTTAATAGGTCGTAATTGAGATAACTTTTCGGCTGATCTCAACATGAATAGAGCAGTGCACACTTATCTAGGTTGCCAGAATCCGCTAAATTTTAAACTCTAAAAATTTAAAATCTTAAATCGTAAAAAAAATTCTTAATTCAACGGGAATATCTCATGATGAGAGAAAAAGGTATAAAAGAAGGTGCTCATACTTTTGTTTACATCTTTAAAATTCTTCACTTATCTTTTTTTTGAAAGTAAATGTATCTATTAATTAAGTTCTTATTCGGCTTTCCCTTTTTTATCCTACTTTAAATTAAGAAATTTACATCTGTTATTTGCAAAAAAACAAAAATTTATAATTACCATTTCATAAATCAAAAATTTACATATGACACTTTCTAAGCACATCTACATAATTATTTGCAGGCAGTACATTCGAATAGAAGTTACAGTAGAAGCATTAACCTTAAATTCATATTCAAAATAAAGTTAATGCTAGTTGTGAATATTAGACTTAAAAATAATAATTTAGAGATGATAAATGTAGTTGTTTTTTACAAGATATTTACTAAAATGAAATTATGAATAAAGCGTAAAGACATGTCTGTAGTTGATCATATGCTATTATTTTGGCTCTATTTGTTTGAAAGTTAAAAAAATATTTCTATTCGAGTTTAATTTTAATTTTTTAAAATTTAATATCGCAAACAAACAGAACTTTAGTCGCACGGAATTAACTTTTATTAATTAATCTCAAAAATTTGCGCGCACACACAGACAGAGACAGAGAGAGAGAGAGAGGAAGCTAAGTGTGACGATTCTCATTGAAAGGGAAACCGCCGAGGTATACGAAATCCGCTATGGTGAGGATGATGGCGCGTCGACGAGAAATATTATTCGGCAGCAGGATTTGCATGTTCGCGCTGACCAGGGACGTCATCGTCTTCACCCTAAGGCCGTGCGGCAGTGCTCCGTACTGGTCCAGATAGGCGAAAAAACTGATGTAATAGATGACTCCATTGCGCGCGGGTTTGCTGTAACAAACCTCCGCACCGAGCGCCCATAGGTATTTCAGCTGCCCAGGCTCTAGATGGTTGTAAACGTCCGCCGTCAGTATGGCTATTCCGTTCGCAGCCAATCCGGCTAACTTCGTCCACTCGCCTTCTGCCGTGGTGGTCGTCATCTGGCCGGCGCCACAGATGACGGCGGCGGCGATAACGAGGGTGAGGAGACGGCGGGTGCAATAATATTCCATGAGCACGTTGCACGTACCGTGCGTCTTTAATTTGGAGAGAGCGTGGAGTGCGGGAGGAGAAGGATATATATCGATGCGAGTATGATTTTAAAATATTTTAAAATAAATAAAAATTTGTGTTAATAAAATTAAAGAATTGAGTTTTACATTAAATTTAAATTTCGCATGTGAGCTAAAATAAAATTTATTTTTAATATATAAATTTATGTAGTATATGAAATAAATATAAAATATTAATGAAAAAAATTTTAAATTATAAATCTGGTGGTTTCTTTATCTCCAGGTAAATGAGTTAATCAAAATATCCAAAACTCAATCTTATCAAAAAGAGTGAATGATTTAAATATCTTGGATCAATTATACAAAATAGTGATGAAATAAATAGGAATGTTATCGCAGAATTCAAGCAAGATATATAGCTAAAATGAAAAAATATTTCTACTGATAAAAAAATTTACATTTAAACTTAAAAGTAAATTTTTAAAAATAACTTTAAAATCAGCAGTATTATATGATACTGAATACTGACTCATAAAGCAAATACACATAAGTAAAATAAGTATTATAAAAATGAGGATACTAAAGTAGATTAGTGAATATAAATGAAAAGATAAGATAAGAAATGTATATATCTATGAGAAGGTTGAGGTAACCTCAGTTAAGAATAAGCTCAGAGATATATAGTCAGTTAAGATAGATGTTCCATTAAAAAATATTAAGTTTTTGAATTTTACTTGTGTTAAAAAAGAAAGAGAGATTAATAAGATATGACAAGAAACTATTAGAAAAGATCATATATTTAAAGATAAATAAAAACTTATTGTTTAATAGTGCACAATAAAAATAAATTAATAATTCATATAATCGACTCTATCTAATGAAATAAAGGCTTGATTATTATTATTATTGACAACTAAATTGAGTTGACTCAAAATCAAATTTATTTAAATTCTGTGTTGATTTTGAATTATTTTAAACTCAAAATTTTTAACTTTTGGGTTTGACTTATTTTGCTCGAACTCAACCAAATGTCCGCCTCCTCGAAGTATATCAGATATGTTCCAAAATCCGTGGCGTTTATGTATTGAGTGGAATAGACCAGGAAGGTGACAAGTTCTATTACTTTAATTATTTATTTATTATATCAACCTAATATGATAATACATTTGATGTACATATTTTTATAAAATTATTGAAACATACAAATAACTATAAAATTTAGCAGAAATAGAACTAAATATTTAAAATTAAATTTTTTAGCCAAGATAAGTCTAAATTAAAAAAAATAAATAAGCATCATATTTTAGAATTACAAATAATAAAGAATTTAAATAAGAATAAATAAAATAAAATGTAGATTATAATTTATCGAGTCATGTTGAGTATAATTTAATTGATTAAATAAATATCGAGTATAATATAATTTAATTGAGTATAATTTTATCGAGTAATATAATTCTTATTTTAATATTATATCATATAATTTAAATATTATGATATTTAGATATCATTTTTATTTTTAAAATTTTTCTGGCTGAATGAGAAGGAGGTGGTTCTATCTGTCTTAAGTCTTTGCATATCATTGCTAACTGGTAAAGAGAAGTTGAATATTCTCAAAACACCATTCATTTATAGTTATTAATTACTAGTTGATGTGCAACAGCAACTAACCTGCAGTTTTTTAGAAAAATTAATTTAGCAATTATTATTATTATAAATGTATTAGAAAAATATATATATTTAGATTAAGAATAAAAGGGTATTTGATTTAATGTTATTTTAATATGAGGTTTTTACATATAAGATATGAAATTTATACAAAATTATGCATTTTACCATCAATTCATTATAAATATTACCACTATCACACCATATTCATTTAAATTTTACGTATTTCACATATTTCATACCATATTCTTTGATGGTGAACTTCACATTTATAAATTGGTCTTGATCTTACTATATTATTAATATATTAATTAAATACTATAAATAAATTAATTTATATAAATAATAATAAAATAAAATCGAGATGAAATCGAGAGAAAATTGATGTGTTTATAGTAAAAAAATAAAAATATATATTAGAATTTAAATATTAATGAATTTATGTATTTTAATTTACATATAATATTATAAAGTATATGAAATATGTGACGATGATGTGATAGTGGTAATATTTATGAATTGATGGTGAAATGCGTAATTTCATGTAAATTTCATGTCTGGTATGTAAAAACCCCTTTTAATATTATATTATATTATTTAGAAAATATTATTTGATTTAATGATATGTACGGATAGTATCTTAAAAAATTATAAAAATTTACTCAAGTTCAATTTATAGTTTTTATGGTAAGAAATTAGAAGCTAAGGTTAAGATTTAGACAAGTAGGAGACCTAAAATTAAGATTAATAGTGGTCGAGGGACCAAATTATAATTTTTATGACCTAATATCAATACTAATAGAAATTAGGTGATCAAATTATGATTTTTATTATAAGGTATTAAAGATTAATTTAAGATGAAGCATAAGAAAAATCAGAGACTAAAAAAAATCAGAGATTAAATAAATTGTACTTTTTAAGATCTAAGGCCAAGATTTAATAAAGGGGAACTAAATTGTCATTTCTGTTATAACAAATTAGAACCTAAAATAAAGGATAAGAGAAATCGAGCGTGCAAATTGTAATTTTAAATCTATATAAATTCAATATATATATATATATATATATATATATATATATATTTAATTTTGTATAGTTTTTGCTTTACTTTGTATTTTCTTTTTTCGAATTTTATATATTGATATCAAAATAAACACGAAATATTATACAATAAAAAAATTTTAAAAAATAAAAAAAATAATATAAAATGATAAGAAAATAATGTGAAGTAGAGTTTTCTCTTCGTTGCATGCATAGCACTATGAGCCTCCTGCATGCTTGTGCGGTGCCGTCCTACTAGGTATCTAATAGATTAGATAACGCGTTGACCACTTAAATTTAAAAGTAAATGTCATTAATTAATTAATTATTGACTAATTATTAATTAAAAATTATGCTAATTTTTAATCTTATTAATAGAGTTAATCTGTTTTTTTTGTTTTTTATTACTTTTTATGAAGGAGCCTGCTATTTCTTGGAGAATGGCCACTAGCTAAAGGATGTCTGTAGATTGTCTTGCATTGAAGAAAACTCTTTTAAGAAAAAATTACTGTCTAATAATAACAATTAATTAATAAAATAAATAAATTTATTATTTTAAAATATTTATCATTCTTGTTCAAAGATAGGTATTATTTTCTTTCTAAAATTATCAAAAGAATAGCAATTCACGAGTTTGACAGATTCAATAATTGACCCGATTTGAGCTGATAATAATCTAATCTCAATCTGAGCTAAGGTCTATCTCATTTAGTCTTAATGTAAATTTGATTTGATTTTTGATTATTTTTTAAAATTTTAATAAAATTTTGTATATATAATTGTATTTGTTCGTTAAATTAGTTTAATTCATGATTCTCCATCTTTATCTAATTATATATAAAAATAAAAATATAATTTATAGAGACAATAGGATTTCAACAAATTAGGTGTAGAAAATTTTAATATGATCACCTATTAAGCTATCATGAAAAAATTAACACAATTATATGTATATATGTATTTTTTTGAGAAGATATATAATTATATATTGAAGTCAATTATTTATATGAATAATATTTTTTCTTATTTTGAGCATGCTCGATTCGATCCTACATTGGTTTAATATTGGATTAATAAAAATATTAAATAATAAAAATTGCTTATTAATTCCCAATGGTCTGATAGTGAAATCAGAAAAATTATTCGATTCGAACGCCTGACCATGCATCCGTCCATCAATAGCAGTGAGCCACACAGATGAGTAAACCCCGCTTCGCGCATAACGCCACAAACAGCATTACGTTCCCAAGCAGTCACACGGACCGTCCAATTGGCCGGCCAGACGATCTGATAGTCGACCAGACTATCTTTTTGCTCTAACCAAATGGTCCGTTTGGTTATCAAATCAAGTGGGTATTTGTGTAAGAAAAGTAGACATAACTTAAAATTAAATAGGTATCCATTTGGAATAGTATAACATGTACCACAGCTTCTCAATTTAATATATATCTGATTTCAAATTATACTTATCTTTTTGGATTAATATCTACCAAATACCTACTTATTTAGAGGTCAAATAGGCAGTCCGAACGGCCTGTTTATTTATATAAGGATTGAATGTTCATAAAAAAATGATGGAGTTTTGAGAGTCGATGTTCCTAAATGCAAGGGTCAATCTTGAAGTTTTAAGTCGACATCTTGACAATTAAATTGAATCCTAACAATAACGCACGACTGTCATCAAAGCTTATACTATTATGTAGATGGTGCACCAACCATATAGAAATACCTCTAGCACAAGATAGAAAATGATCTTGTTTTAGGGAGCGTTTGATTCATTGTTATCTTGATGTTATTTTATATAATCTATATATTATCTTTTGACTAATAATTATATAATTTTATAAAAATTATTTATAAATATTATTAAATTAAATAATTATTTTTTTAAATAATATAACATAATATCAAGACAATAGCGGAGCCATATGGGGATCAGGGGTTGCAACTGCACCCTCTGATTTTTTTTTTAACTTACAATCCTTAAACTTTTTATTTTTATTTTTACTTTCAATCCTGAGTTTTATGTAATAAATATCATGTCATAAATTGAGATAATAAGCTAAAAAAAAGATATCAGATTAATAAATTATTTAGATAACTTATAGTTTTAATTTTTCATATAGTTTTAATAAATTATTTAATATATAAATCATATAAATGGAATTCATGTTGGTGAGAACTCATTAAACTTAAAAAATTCTTTTCGTATCTTATATTTAAATTAAGAAATTATTATATAGCCCTAATAAATAATCAATTAACAGTTCATAATTTAGAGTTTTAATTTACTAAATTACTTAATGAATTAGTACTTGATTCATTGAATAATTTAGTGTATTAAAATTTTAATTTATGAGTAGATATTTTATTGGTTAGTTATTTGAGGTATGTAGCAAAACTCGTAAGTCAAAATCTTTTATTTTAAATGAAATATAATTTAAATTCTAATCTTAACTTCTTATAAAAAACACTTTAAAAATGAGATAAAAATATATTGTGAAAAAATTATTAATAATAAAAAAAATATATCAATTAATTATCATAATTCATGTATAATTGAAGTTTATATAAAATTATTTATGTTAGTTTTATGGTAGTAAGAATTTTAAATTTTTCTAATTATTTTATAATTTAAATAATTTTAAAATTTTATATTGTTATTATAAATAACTTATTTGACCCTTGTGCTACTGCATTAAGATAATATTGAACAAATGCCTTCTTAGTATTTTGCATTGACGGCTTCTAGCACCATGAGACTTTGACCAATAATGTCGTCTAAATTTGGGCAAATTGTCGTTCAATTTCTCGAGGCTCTTATATATGTTTGTTAACCGATAGAAATTTACGAAAAAAAAAATGATAATAATAAAAACATTGTAAAAAATGTACGTATATAATTTTATGTTACAGATGAAATTATCAAAACCATGCTTTAATACCATAATTTAACCCATTCATATTGGAATGGGTCATAAAATTTGTGTAATTTTTTTGCGAGTCGTATGTTGATGAACTGACCAATAGTAAAAATATTGGTTATTAGGTCTAAACCTAATCTTAATTTAGCTCAAATTGAGCTCAACTCGAGCTAATTTTGTCTAGCCATGAGCTATGGTTGGATCAGATTGAGTATACAAGATATCTATTTTCTTAAATATAAATAATATATTTAATTATTTATTGCTTGTATATATTATATGTGGTAGTGTTGACGTAGGATGTGAGGGTCCCAGGAAACACCGAAGAGAGAGAGTTCTGGGAGACGGCGGCACGCAAAAAAGGGGGGTGAACCTGTTAATGGAGGCTCAGGGAGAAGATTCTGTCCAAGGCAACAAGAAAAGCACGCAGAGATTTAAGGTGGTTCAGGGAGGAAATCCCCTACGTCCACCGGTTGATCAGTAAAGAGATTTACTAAGTTGGGAAAAGAAGGCCCCGAGACAGGGCTTATACAGTGCTTTTTCCAGAGGAAGAAGAAGAAGGAGAACAAAAAAGAAGGAAGCTCCTCAGTTGGGGCTTCGTTACAAAAGAATGAGAAAACTAGGGATCTCAGAGTCTGAGCCTTTCTCTGCCCCTCCTGCCTCCTTTTCCTTTTTTCTCTCTCCGAATGATGGTCC
>KZ451961.1:1111505-1123455 GCA_002786265.1 Apostasia shenzhenica
CTCTCCGAATGATGGTCCCCTCTCGGCTGGAACTGTTCAGCGGTTTTTATAGCCGTTGGTGTGTGTAGCTTCACCCTGGTTTTCCGGAAGAAAGGTGATGGGTGAGCTCTGAGCGCCGCTCATCTGTCACTGGAGAGATCCGACGCTGTACGAGGAAGATGACATCCTTTAATGCTGATATTTTTATGGGGAAGAGCGTCTGTACGGAAATCGGTGGAGTTAGGTGAAGCTGATTGCGACATGCGTTACCTCGTACCCTCAGGTCCGAGGTTACGAAGGTCTATTTCTGGATCGTCGTGGACGATGGTTGGTTGAACTCTCGTGCCCGAGGTTTGACCTGGGTCAAAAGTCCCGCAAGACCCGAAGCTGAGTCAGCAAATCAATCAATCAGTTATAGCCCTGTAGGGCGCCACGCGTTCGGCCAGGATGCAGCGCAGGAATCACGTGTTAACAGGTAGCAAATCTATTAAGTGATTTTGTGAGTATGATTAATTCAATTTTAAATTTTAGTAGAGAATTTTTTTGAAAGATTTATATGAAGATGACTTTAATTACAAAAAAACTATATATTTTACTGTTAAAAAAAATATTATGTGTATCACACCAAAATTTTATAAAATTATATATTTCAGATGTACGATATTTTTGAAAGATTATAAATTAATAACTCAACTCGAAATCGTATGGATAACAACCCGACAGTCTCATCTTTTTCCCTCTCTTTGGCAAGGGCAACGATTCCTAAGCTTGTCAATAAATTGGATCATAACTTGATTCGATCCAAGTTTCAGTCCAATTCTCTCAAATAATTTTTTTTTTGACCTGACAACCCACCTTGTTTATTGATCTGATCCGTTTATAAATAATAGATCAAGTATGGATGATGATTAACCTAACCCATTTAAAATTTGATCTTTTTATATAATATAATTTGTAATTCATACATATATATATATATGTGTGTGTGTTATGACTAATAATCTGTTTGTAGAAAGACATGAACAAAGAGTGCTACTGTAATTAATTAATAAAAAATTTTAGAAATTATATTAGCAAATTTTAGCATATAGTGTATTTTCATGATTTATTAGTCTTATAAATTTATATTTGGCAATATATAATTGTAGCTATATATATAACAAATATTGATTTTCATATTAAAATACTCAATTAATTTATAAAAATATAATTTTTTTTATTTTATTTCAATAAAGTTAGTATTACTGTAAATTTAATTATGAAAAATACTTCAAATAATAACTTTTATTGTAAATAAATTAAATCTAAAAATCCGAATTCCGATTCGATCCGATTTTCAATCCGCGTGAATCTGAATCTACCACAACCCAATCCCCCGTATATGAATTCGTATTCGAGTTGAGGTTAACCTGACCTGAATTCAATCCCGTACTTTTATGAACATAGAAGTGTATTTAGATGCATACATGTATATATAAATATATTTATAGATTATTAAATATATCATAAAATGTAAATAATATTTAAAGTAAATAATGTATAAAAAAATTATTTTCTTATTTTTGAAATAAATAAAGATTGATTTCTAGAGATTTATAATGAGTCAAGTCAAGGTCCCTATTATTTAAGTTCTTAAATTCTGACATAAGAAAATAAAATAAAATAAAATAAAATTTGCCCATTTAGACATGACGTGTGGTCATGTGTTGCCGAGGATTTTCTTTTTTAAATGAAATTAATTATTATTTTCCCGGATATCTGGGCCGGCTGGGGGATTCGTTTGACCTTTTTCAACGTCCGTTTTGAGTAGTTTTGAGCCGATTTAGTTCGAGTTGAGCTCAACTTAAAATTAAAATTTTTAATTTTGAATTGAAATTATTCGAGTATATTAAAATTATTTTAATTTTAAATTAAATATGAGACATACGTTTTTATAAAATATCCGTTAGTTATATTTAATATATTAAAAATATAATATTACAGGATTCAATATCACTTCTTTTATATAGAAATATCTCACTTATATTTTAAAAATTCTAAAAATACATATATATATATATATATATCAAGTTGAATCGATGTCTTTTCGAGCAAATTAATTTTGAGCCAGAAAAAAAATAAATTGATTTTGAATCAAATAAAATACAAATAAAATTTATATATTTATATAATCAAATGAGTACGAATGAATTGATGAGTGAAATATTTGAAGAACAATGAAATAATGTAAGAAAGTCAATTTGTACATGGATAAGCTCCTCATTTCTTTTTTTTAATGGTATATAAATTTCTCATTTTCCAAGTTAAAATTACTAGTATTTTAATTGATTAAATAAATTTTAATTTTTTAATAATTCGATGCCAAGTTGATTAAAATATAATTGATTCAACTCATCGTATAGTTTAGCATGTGTATGAAAATATGTATATTTAAAATTTTTGATTAAAAATTTTAACTCGGCTAAACAAACAGACCGACTAGTAACAAGTCGGCCATGAGCAACTAAACCTCCCCTTGAAATCAAAATTTTTAATTTCTAAAAGTTATTTTGAATTGAGTTGATTTTCACGAACTGAATTATATAAATGTTTATACGTAGAGTTAAGAAATTTGGCTCAAAAATCGACAGTCGCTTGATGTTTTGATCAATATTTAGCTTGATTTGAGTTTACCGAGCATTGACTTGGCCCGATCTCTAATTTTCAAATATAAATAATATATTTAATTATTTATTATAACTATCTATTATTTATATATAAGTATAATTTGTGATTGGAATATCTGTCATGTTATCTTGTGGCACGGTTAACCTAAATTCAAATTCTAGTAAATATAATTTTTTTTTAAAAAAATATTCAATTCTCGGAGGGCTTGAGTCAGCTCGATTAAGACTTACGCTAGCTCAAAGTTAAAACAAACCAGCTCGAACTTGAATAGAATTGATACGAGCCGAGTTCTAGTCATGCTTGGCTTAGCCCAAACTCGGATATTTCTCAGCCAAATTGTCTGTATGTATTGTAGAGTTTTATAAATATATACGATGGTGAATACAAGTACCAAGTTATTCTGAGCTAAATTGGCTATATTTCACATGAAAATCGAGTTAATTTCAAATCGAAGTTGAAGAGCTTTAGTAGTAACAAAAAGTTAATTAGCTTCATTCAAAACATTCAACTTTCACCGGAGATGCGACGGCACATCGACAAAAAACAATCGACTTTATAACTCAAACATCTGTCATTCAAAGTCGGTAAATTTTGAGTTGAGAACACTCATAAGTGATATATATCGTCAAAACTTTCGAATGAAATCGTATATATGGTCAGAGATTTCTTCAGGCTTTTCCTGGTTAATGAAATGTGCAACCCCCTCCATTACAATAACATCATCAAGCAGTGGAACGTCTCTCTTAAACCCACCGTTATGAATGTAATCTTGCATGCCTTCAAAATGGTAGGCCAAGTCCAGATCTCCGACGATGAATTTCACTGGAACTTTTATTTGATCTCCAGCCCAGGGCGAGGTGAGCTCCCAATTCCTGTTTGGCGCCAAGATCAAAATAGTACTACTTAAAAAATAATAATAATAATAATAATTTTCAATAAAAATATCTACTTTATTTCACATCCTAAACCAAAATATTTGAATCGAGAGTATATAAGTGCAGATATATATATCCTCCCTTAAGGAGAATAGGCTGTCAAATAGACCAACGACATACTTAGCTTTTTCCTAGCTCTCTTGTCCTTTCTAGCCATTGATAAATATTTTTCGAGCTGGTTTAGTTCACAGTGGTTTTGTATCCGTCTTCTTTATTCTATGCTACTGTCTTCCCTCGAACTTACAAGATAACTTGTAAAATCTGAGAAAAGGTTTTCTAAGTGATTGAGTCAAGGTTCCCAATTAGATGTGGTCTCAATGAGCGATTTACATGCCTTGGATCAATTATACAAAATAACGATGCAATAGATTGGGATGTTATCAATAGAATTCAAATATAATAGCTAAGGTGAATTTGCTTCTACTGTATTGTGTGATAAAAAAATTTTCACTTAAACATAAAGGTCAATTCTATAGAACAGTTATAAAATCAACAATATTATATGGTGCAACATGCTGGCCCACAAAGTAAAAATATATGAGTAAAATAAGTATTATAGAGGTAGATGAGTGAATATACATGAAAGAATATGATTGGAAATGAGTATATCCGCTAGAAGATTGAAATAACTTTAATTGGGATAATCTTAGAGAGAGTCCACTAAAATAGTTTGGACATATAGATCGTAAGCCGATGAAAGATCCAGTAAAGAGAGTTTAAGTCATTGAATTTTGCCTGTATTAAAAAAGAAAGAGGAAGACCAAATAAGATATAATAAGAAATCATCAAAAAAAAATCTTACATATTAAAAAATTAGTCTACTCAAATTAGTAGACTAATCTGTTTAATTTTAAATTTAAAAGAAGGACCTATATGCATATAAGAGAAAATAAGAGTGACTTAAATGTTATTACTTGATTTTAAAATTGATAAAGAATTTGAAATAAAATTGATTTTAATAACATTAGACTTTGTATAGTACCTAAAACATAGGAAAATTTGCATACAATGTGACTATATGATTAGTTTTTAACTCGAATGAAAGTTAATTTGGACGATCAAAGGGTAGAAACCTTACGGGTTAATATTGCGATAATAGTTGACTGCTCCAGTAAAACCCGATTTGTTGAATTTAGTTGCAAAGTAGTTGATGTCATCTTCGGAGAGCCATGAAGGTAAGGGGAGGTCAATACCAAGTAATTTAGTACAACCCTTCTCTTTGGGTATGATGAGCGGCCTAGGATTACGAGATGTCAAGAACACTTTGAACAATAAAGTTGTATCAAGTTGGGCAAATTGGCGTTCAATTTCTCCGGGCTCCTGCATTGTTGAAAAAACAATTACTCAAATCCGATTCATAGATGGTAGAAATTTAGGAGGAAGAAAATTTGAAAATTTTTAAAATATAATGCATAAAATTGCTAAGAGAAATACTCAATCACCACAAAGGAGATAAAAGAAAAATAAAATAAAATAAATAAAGAAAATACGAAACTAAAACATTCACTTTATTTAAAATAAAATAAAATAAAATACAATACCAACAAACTAAGCTTTTATCTTATTATTAAATAAGATTGACTACATGAATCTATTATTTTCATTACACCTTATTAATTAACTAATTTTTATTTAGTTCCAAGTGTTTTAAAAAGTATGAAATAAAATAAAATTAAGATATTTAAAAAATCAAAGGGGTTTTTACCCGTATGACACAAAAAACTTCAATATTTACTTATTAGACACCCTAAAGTTAAATATTACATGACACACACTTATTTATTTTAATTTTACAACCAACACATCCTAGTTAAAAAATCCTTACATTTTATTTAATTAAACCATATTTAAGTTATGTTTTAACTTAAATAGGGTTCATAGGAATAAAATCTAACCTTTTTGGTATCTTAAATTAAATCTAATCGTTAAGATGAGCATCTAACGATTAAATTTAAAATATTCTACATAAATAATAGATTTAAATAGTTTTTAACATGTAAGATTTAAGTTAAGGTGCACCGAGAATTAGATTTTATTCCTATGAACTTTATTTAAGTTAAAACATAACTTAAGTATGATTTACTTAAATAAAATGTAAGAATTTTTTAACTAGGGTGTGTTGATTGTAAAATTAAAATAAATAAGTGTGTGTTATGTAATATTTAACTTTAGGGTGTCTAATAAATAAATATTGAAGTTTTTTGTATCATACGGGTAAAAATATTATAATTATATTAAAATACATTTTATATTATATATTAACAAATAATTATATATTATTAATTATATTGAAATACAATTATAAAAATTTTATACATATTATTTAAAAATATATAACTATTTAAGTATTTAAAATAATATTATATATATTTTAAGATAATATATATAATATATAAATTTTTGTATTCCGCATTTGTATGTTATAATATGACATAATTATAAATTCATAATAATTGTATTGTACATATTATATATATATATAATACAATATATTTATTATTATATATTTATTATATAATGATTAATTATTATAGATTATTAAGATGGTATTTTTTTCTAATTATAGCAAATATATTTTTCTAAAATGCTGTATTTTTAGTTCCTTTTCAGCTATTTTTTAGTTTTTTTAAAAATTAAAATATATAAAAAGGTTGTTTTGTTAAATAAAATTTTAATTTTCTACTACATAAAAAAAGTACTTTTTCTCATAAAATAACTTTTCCAAACACAGTCTTAACTTTCGCCCTGAAATTTATTAAATGATTTTCAAGAATACAAGGAATTAATAAATAGGAAAAAATCATTCACCATATATTTCAAATAAGACTGACTTAAAATGAACTTCAAATTTCTGAGACCTAAAAGTAATTTCCTTTATTTACAAAATAAAGGTCGCCATTTAATTTCTCATTTGAATTCAAAAGTCGAACCATCTTTCTTCAATATAATGCAAAACGTTGGTAATCAGAGGAGTGATAGAGAGAGAGAGAGAGAGAGAGAAGAAAATTAATCAAACTCATGAAAGCAACAGGGTAATGTGAAAGAAACAGAGGATGAATCAAGGAAGGAAAACAGCGATGGAGATACGGAGAAGAAATTAGTGAAGAGGAAGACGCACCTGGAATCTGCATACGTAGAACTCGTCGCCGTAGTAGCCCCTCAAGGTGTCAACACGCCAGAGAGCCTGCTCCCTCGGCATAAACGCGACGCTCAGATTCAACAGCGCCTTCACCCTGTCCGGCCGGAAAACGCACAGATACCAAGCGACGATCGCCCCCCAGTCGTGGCCAACCACAAATACCTTGGAAATCGGTCCGAACCCAAAATTAGATCTGATTTCAAAATTCGTCCCCCAAATCGATGAAATCTCACCTTATCCTGGCCGAGGGTGTCGATCAGGGCGACGAGATCGCCGACGATGTGGAAGATCGTGTAGGCGGTGACGTCGGCCGGCGCGTCGGTGTCCCCGTATCCTCGGAGGTCGGGGGCGACGGCGCGGTAGCCGCGGGCGGCGAGGGAGAGGATCTGGTGGCGCCAAGAGTACCAGAGCTCCGGGAACCCGTGGAGGAGGAGAACCACCGGGCCTTCCCCCTTTTCCACCACATGCATCTTTATCCCGTTCACATCCACCTTCCGGTGATGAACTCCTTCTGCCTCCATCTCTCTCTCTCTCTAGATCCCTCGATCAGGCTGCGAGTTCTGCGTTCTCCGTTCTAACAGTTCCTGGGCGTTCATTTTATATTACTTCTCATGGATAACTTTCATTTGAGTCCAGAAATATTCCTGTATTACGAAAAGGTACATCTCTTTAATTTAGGTGAAACTTTATTTTGGTAAATTTGAGATACACCATTTTACTGAAATTATACATTTTATTTAAATGTTTTAATAATTATATATTTTACATCAAATTCTAAAATTACCTTTTTTTTCAATTTCATCAAAATAAATTTTAATTATATTATACCTAATAAATTTAGAACTTAATTTAATAACATATAAACTCCTAAATATTTATTATGATAAACTTGAAAAGGTATGTGTCTTTGAATTTCAATGAAATATATGAATTATAAGAAATTAAGTGTAATTTATGTTATTTTTAAATTTTTTAAATGAAATACATAAATTCGATAAAATTTTATATCATGTATATAAAATTATATATATATTAGCCTTCATTGATCTCAAATTATTATGTTTTTTACTAAAATATCTTAAATTATTATCCTAAAGGCTCGTTTGTTTGACCATTAAAAATTAACCTGATTTAATTTTAACCAGACATGTAATGTCACATATAAAATTTAATATTAAAAATTTATTTTATTTTACATTCTCACACATTACTAAAATAATGACTAACTTATATCACATTTCTTACATATTCTAACATAATAATTAACTTTATATCACACTCTTTACATATCTCAATATAATAACTAATTTTATTTCATATTATTCACAATTTTTAATAAAAAATAATCTCTAAGTTTAATTTTAACCTTATTAAATTTAATCTTACAAACAAACTGGCCCAAAGTGCATGTTAATGGGTGAAGTTTAAACAAATATAATTTAAATTAAAATTTTAGGAGGTCGAATTTATTTATTTGAGTTAATTTATATATTTATTTTGTATATATTATATATTATGTGTTAATTAAATTCACATATATAATGTATATTCTTATATTTATATTTTAAAATATATGTATGCACATATAATATTTCAAATATATTTTAGAATTACATAATCATTAAATAACGAAATAAAAAATATATTTAATATATTTTTGAGTTAACTCGAAAATAATTTTAAAAAGTCTTCATAGGTCCCTATATTGTAATTAGGGACTTAATTAAAAATTAAAAAAAATGCATGGATTAAAATATGCCTTTTAGTAAACTATAGTAACCTATAGTTAATTTCCCAAAAAAATCTCATGGATTTCATTTATTGTTTTTATATATTTTTAAAATAAAGGTTGAATTAAAATATAAGCCGGTTGCGATTAATTTGTACGTACATGGACTAAAATATATATATTTATCTTATTTTGTTTTATTGTATATTTATTCACTTGGTCTTTCTTTTTTTATTACCTCAATTTGTCGTACTTAACTAGAATTAACTATAGCTTTTCTCTCAAAAAGAAAAAAACTAAAGCCTTAAAAAATAATATTAAAAAAACTATACCCTTAACAAAGCTATAGTTTTAGATAATATCAAATTAAAAAACTAAATTATAATTTTTATTATAAAAAATTAAGACAAAGTGTTAAAATTAAGTGAGATTAAGAAATTAAATTATAATTTCTTAAGATGTAAGATAAAGTTTAGCAAAAATTAGGAGAATAGAATATAATTTTTTTTGAAATTAAAATTGAGAAATATTAAAAAATTAAATTATAATTTTTAAGATTAAAAATAAGAATAAGAGAAATTAGAGGGAATAAATTGGGAGAGTAAATTATAATTTTTTTAAGAATTATGATAAATTGAGGAATTAAATTATAATTTTTAAAAATTAAAACTAAAATTAAAGAAAATTTAAATACTATATTAAAAATATAAAATTAAAACGTAAAATAAAGATAGTGAGAAATAAAAAATTGAATGATAATTTTCATAAAAAGATAAAATAATTTCACATCTCTCAAAACTGAATGGAAAAATTAAGGATGAGCCTCATGGTAGGTAACTGAATCATTTTGAGTCGAGCTGAAGTCTGCTCTTACTCGAGCTCTATTTCGAGTCAAGTTCGAGCAAAAATTAGCTCACTCGATAGAAATTCAAATTAATTCAACATAAATAATTAAATATATATATATATAGATTATTTTATATTTATAAGTTATAGGTATTTTTATATGTATTTACAATAAAAAAATTTTAAAAATTTAAATATACTATTTTGAAATTAGCTCGATTTAAAATTATTTTGAATTTGAATTGACTTCAAACTGAGTTATATTCATAAATTTTGAATTAAAGTTGGTAATAACTCACTCAAATTTGACTAATTTATGTTGACTCACTTAGGTGACACGAAATAAAATTAGTATTTTTAATTTTAAATTAAATTTGGATTTAACTTTTTAAAATTTTTTAATTTTAAATTAATTTTTGAGTTAAATTTAGCTTAATTATAAAACATTTTTTTTAATTTCATTATTTATATTAAATATATTACATTATAATACTGTAAATTCTCTTTTAAATTTTATTTATATATTTTAAATATTATTTCATTTATATAAAATATTGTATCATATATATTATTGAAATATCTCGATTATATTTTAGAAAATTCTAAATATGTAAGTTCATTCTCATATCGAGTTGATTACAAGTTAAATTAATTTTATTTTTAACGAGTCAACTTCAAGCTGCAAGAAAATCTAGTTAATTTTGAATCGAGTAAAATATGAGTTAGTTTTAAATAAAATTTAATTTTCACATAAAATTGTAGTCTCAATTGACTATTTTGATGGGAGATACTCAGCTCATTTGGTTGATAACTCAAAAAATTCAATCATTATTTAATTAATGTTACTCATCATAAATTTTATAATTTTATTTCATATTTAATACAAAATTTAACATTAAAAATCAACTGTATTTCACTTTTAATATAAATTTTAATCTTAAAATTAACTTTATTTCATATTTTCACAACTACTCGTAATAAAATGATATGCTCTGTTTGATTGGAGGAAAATAATAATTAAAAAAAAATTATGCAATTTTTTTTAAATATGTATGATGTGAAATAAATTGAGTTATGTTAAAAATTTTATTGTATGTTAAATAAATTAATTATTTTTATATTAAAATTTATGTAGAATAAAATATAAAATATTTTTTTTCTCTTTTGCTTAAAAATAATTCTCTAATCAAATGAGCTCAAGAAGGACATGTTCTTTAAAAATTTATTTTATATTTCATTTTACATAAACTTAAACATTAAACAGTCATTTTATTTTATATTCAGCGCAATTTTCTATGAATCAATAAAGGAGAAGAAGATCATGTTCATAGCATTGTTAGAATTCGAGGAGAATACACAAAAATCCATAGGGTGTAAATTTTTTTTAGTAGAATACTACATTTTTTAATTTGATTTATGTGTATTTAGCGTAATTCTTATTTAAGAGACATTTAGTTCAATATTATTTTGATGTTATACTATGTTATATAAAAAAAGTAATTATTTAATTTAATGACACTTATAAATATTTTTTTATAAAATTATAGAATTATATGGCATCTAAGATTATATGGCATAACACTAAAATGATAATGAACTAAATTTATAGTGTAATTTAAGTAAGTTATTTAAATAGTAAATTATTCTTTTATTTTAATAAAATATTACTTCTAATTGGATTGTTAATTACAAACCTTTGTTCAATAATCAATCCTTGTATATTAAAATACTTAATCAAAGCATATTAGTTTTTTGTTTTAATTTTATCAAACATATTAATTAGTTAGTTTAGAACAAAATTAAATCTATATGAACAGCTACATGATGTTACAAGACAAAAACCTAACTATATCTACGTGTTACAAGTGAGAATGAGGCAGATATCTTAAACTCATTTGAGTCTTATCGTAACACTAAATTATATACATGTCACGTAAATTTATTTATATGACATTTTTTATATTTAAATTTTTATATCTACTTCAACTTGTAATATTATAAATATTACAAAAGTTATCTTAATGTTTGTCTTTTTAAGTATAATTGATATATATCAATACAAATTTTTTTATACTCATATATATATATATAATACATATTTTTAATACAAATACATTTGTTTTTATTCATTTATTATTTTAAATATATACTAATAAAGTGATGGGATCATCATTCAACTCATGAAAAATTCAAGGAAGATACATATTTGAGTTCCACCATCAAAATCATTAATAAGATGAAAATATGAAGGAAAAAAAAGAGAAAAGTTAAAGATATAGTCAAAATATAAATATTGTTCAAACAAAAAATCTCTATCTATGATTAGACCTGGGCAATGGGCGGGCCGGGCCGGGCCTGGGCCGGGCTTGACCGGGCTTTAACTAAGTCAACTCGGGCTCGGGTCGGGCTTGGCCCGGCTTGCGGGCCTATTTTTATTACCAAGCCCGCCCAATGTGCGGGCCGGGCTACCCACGGGCTTTATTTGATTTTAAATTATTTTTTGGATGAGAAAAAAAATATTTTATTTTTTAAGTTTAATATCAAAGAATTTTATTTTTATATTAAAAAATATTTATTTTATAAAATAAAATTGATTCTAATATTCATATTTGTGTTATACATATAATAAAATTGAGTTTCGTAGTTAAAAATTTT
>KZ451961.1:1139875-1189006 GCA_002786265.1 Apostasia shenzhenica
TTTTTTTTTTCATTTTTTTGGGAGCTTTTGTGACTCATGGGACCTTGAGTTTCCTAATTTTCAAAAATTTTAAATTGTAGACATTAAAAAAGTCTCAAAATTGATATAAAAGCAATTAAAATCTTACCAAAAAAAACCATATTTATATATATGCATAATTATATATGTATACATACATATATTTATATCTATACATGCATACATAAAAAATATTTTCTTCTTTTTATTTTTTTTTGGGAGCTTTTGTGTCTCATGGGACCTTGAGTTTCCTAATGTAATCTCTTTCATATAAAAAAATAGGAATAATTACCTACATGCCATACAATTTAATTTTATTTATGCCTTACTCATCCGTTCTCAGTTAATTACGCTATGCACACTCAAAATATTACAAAATCTTACATACACACAGTTGAGTTAAAACTTAATCAAAATCTACTTGAAAAAAATATTCTGTTAGTAAATCATTAAAATTATATTTTTACTCTTAATGGTACATATTTTTCTCTTCCTCAATACCACACTAAAGCATTCTACACAAATAAATAAATAATAATAATAAATAAATTTTTTAATCATTCTACACAAATTTTAATATAAAAAAATATTATTTTACTTCACATATTAGATAATTTTTAAAAAATATATATACTTTATTTCACATCCTAGGCCAAAATATTCGAATCGAGTATTTTGGTCTAGAATGTAAAATAAAATTAAATTTTTTATTGAAAATTATTGAGTATGTGAAGTAAAATAATGTTTTTTATATATTAGAATTTGTGCAGAATGATTAAAATTATTTATTTATTATTATTATTTTTTTAAATTAGTATCATTTTGGTCCTGATTTGGTCCTGATTTAGTCCTCGTGCCAAACAGAGTGTTGTTTTTTTCTCAAACTATATTTTCAAATTATGATTAGCTCAATAAAACTAATTATTGTATCAGATAAATCAGTAGATTATCATAATTTTAAATTTTCAAAATGACAATGATATCTATAAAAATAATATTCACAAATATTCAAAACAATAAATATATTTATTATATCAATTTATTATTATTATTATTATTATTATTATTATTATTATTATTATTATTATTACATAATAAATATCTCATAATTAGAATAAATTTATGTAATTTGATTAAATTTTATTTATAATCTGGTTTTTTTTTTTGTCGATTATAATTTGGTATTAGAATTGAACCGAATCATACATGTCAGTTTACTTTTATAATACTATTCCATCATTAATAATCTTTTAAGTGAATATCAATTATATATAGTGAATGTATTCTGATTAATTCTAGAAATATATATGAGCAAGATTATAGTGAAAAAAAAATCGTTTCAATTAAAAAATAATATTTACATTTTATGCAAATGTACACCAATTAATATCATTCAAAATATTTAAATTCATGATAAAAAAATATTGTTTCACCTGGAACCCAGCTAGAATCTGAGTAAGCTAGGTCAAATTCAGGCTAACCTAAATTAGGCTAATTTTCCCCAGCTCAAGGCCAAGCCACACAAGTAATGGTTTTAGCTAGGGCGGCAATTTTATTCGAAAGTCGAAAATCACTTGAAATTCACTCGATAAAAAACTCGACTTGAAATCGATTCGAGTCATTTCGATTCGAGTTTGGCTTGACTCGTTCGAAAAAAATCGAGCTTACTCGAAATAAAATTATTTATTAAATTTTTTTTATTATATTATGAAAGAGCGGCACATTGAAAATTAAAAATGGAAAAAATAATTAGTTAAAGTGTAACTATTTTAAATGTGTTTTTTTTATTATGTAATTTAAATTTATTCAAAATCTGAAATAGATTCGAAATTGACTCGAACTCGAGTTAAATCGAATCAAGTTGACTCGACTTGAAATGATTCGAGTTTGAGTCTCATTGAAATCGAAATTTTCGAGTTCGAGTATACTGAAACTCGCTCGAACTCGACTCAATGCCACCCCTAACTTTAGCCATACAAAGTGAAACCATCGTGTCGTGTGGGTTGGCTAGACACGATAATTCCGTTCTTTTAGTTTTTTTTTTTTAATTCCGTTCTTTTAGTTGATGCTATAGCTTGTTGATTAGTAAAAATAAATTAACTCGATATTTTCAATCCTTTTGACTTATATGTAAAGATAATGCTTAATTAATACGATATTTTTTATTTTTTTGTCGGAAATAAAGTCTCATCCCCAATTGTACTAAAAAAATTATTTTGTTTATTTTAAATAGTACAATCAATCGTAATTTAAATATAAGCACTCATGATATTTAGGGTGTAGTTAGAAAAGCTTTTTATAATTTTTTTTTGATACAACTAAAAACTAAAAAGCATATTTAGAAAAGTAATTTTTTTAAAAAATCCAGTTTTTAAAAAGTTAAAAAATAGCTATAATCAAAAGCTAAAAAAATAAAAATCTCTTTTAATTTTTATAAATTTAAAAATAAATTACCCTAAGCTATTTTATATAATATAACTAATAATTTTTTGTTTTAAATTAAACAATATTAATATAATTAATATAAAATTAATATATACTAAATATTCAAAAAATATATATATTTTTATAATGAGTGTCCATACAGATAATGCAATAATTTTTATAAAATAATATTATTTTTTATATAAATTTATGATTGATTGAGTATAAGAAGGGTTTTTATATAAATATTTTATCATAAAACTATAAATATTAACAGCACAAATTATAATATTAATTTTTTTTTGGTGTTCCTACTTCAATGGAAAATGTGCTTGCTTGAGTATAAGAAGGGTTTTTGATTTAAACCAGATTATTATTATAATTTTTAAGTAAAGTCAAAAAATTTGTGATGTGCTAAGATAAAATAAAAGATATATACATTTTTTTATCCTAAAATGAATTAAAAGTATCTCAAAATTATACTTTTATCGAACTGAATCTAAAAATTAACTCTATTTATATCCTATATAAATTTTAATTGTGATAAATTCAATTTTATTTTACATACAATATAAAATTTAATAAAATTTTTAATTATATTTTACACATCGTAGTATTAAATTATTTCTCTTTAAAAGTATTATTTTTTTTAAGAATAATTACCTACATGTCACACAATTTAATTTAATTTATGACTTATCCATCTATTCTTAGTTAATTATATTATGCACATTCAAAATATTACAAAATCTTACATTCACACACTTGAGTTAAAATTCAGTCAAAATCTATTTGAAAAAAATATTTTGTTAGTAAATCATTAAAATTATATTTTTACCTGTAATGGTACATATTTTTTCTTCCTCAATGCCACACTGAAGCGTTGATTTATCCTAAAATCAATTCGCATCGCGAATGTCTCCTTCCTTTGCCGCCACCTAAACATCAAGGTTTTAGAATTTTCACTCAAAATATATTTAAATATCCTTAAAATAATATGATGAACGACTCAAATTTTTTGTAATCTAACTATAATTAGATTATTGAAAAATTATAATTACTCATTATAATAGAAATAAATTAAAATATATGTATCTAAGATTTTATAATATTTTAAGAGTGCATAGCGTAATTAATTAAGAATGGATGAGTAAGACATAAATAAAATTAAATTGTATGGCATATTGGTAATTTTTTTTTATTTCTACAGTTTTATGATAATGTATTGTCATTATATTTAATTTTTAATTAAAAATTTAAAAAACTTGAATGTATCCTTGAAAATTGAAATGAAATTGACAAGTTCGTTCGGGCGCTCAATCAGAGGGCGCCACGTGTGCCTATTTTTCCTTCAATCGACACAGACAATATAGCCCACTAATACCAGTCACATGATCTGGGCCCAATGATGGGTCCCACAGCAAATATGTCAGTTCACTTTCAAACAACCTTATCCATTGCCACGTGGGTACCACGCTTGCCCACAGAAAATTGATCAAGAATTTCGGTCCACCATCGGTCCATCACCATGTGTAGCCGTACAAAAAATTATGTTATTGTATTTAAAAAAAGGGATAATTACATATATACCACACAATTTAGTTTTATTTATGCCTTACCCATTTATTTTTAGTTAATTACGTTATGCACACTCAAAATATTATAAAATCTTACATACACACATTTTAGTTTATTTTTATTATGAGTAATCATAATTTTTCAATAACCTAATTATAATTAGATTAAAAAAAATCTGAGCCATTCATCATATTATTTTAAGGATATTTAAATATATTTTGAGTGAAAATTTTAAAACCTTAATGTTTAGGTGACCGCAAAGGAAGGAGATATCCACTGTGTGAATTGATTTTAGGACAAATCAGTATTTTAGTGTGGTATTGAGGAAGAGAAAAATATATACCATTAAGAATAAAAATATAATTTTAATGATTTACTAACAGAATATGTTTTTCAAATAGATTTTGATTAAGTTTTAACTCAAATGTGTATATGTAAGATTTCGTAATGTTTTGAATATGCATAACGTAATTAATTAAGAATAGATGAGTAAGGCATAAATA
The DNA here is from genome assembly GCA_002786265.1 of Apostasia shenzhenica. Taxonomy (NCBI): domain Eukaryota; kingdom Viridiplantae; phylum Streptophyta; class Magnoliopsida; order Asparagales; family Orchidaceae; genus Apostasia; species Apostasia shenzhenica. The sequence continues at coordinate 1,144,399 of KZ451961.1, forward strand.
AAACTAAATTGTGTGGTATGTACGTAATTATCTCTTAAAAAAAAGTTTATGTAATTTTCATTTCTAGGGAAGTATCATTTATTTGAATGAGTAAATTGCATCCGGACTCCTGAAGTTGGTGAGAATTGCAAATTGATCTTATCCTTTTAATTTGGGTCCTAAAGTTGTATAAGTACTGTTGATTATCATTATATCCTAAGATTACTCGTAATCAATAATATTCCAGTTTTTTAGAAAATAATTTTAAAATATTAATTTTTTTAAATTTTAAATTTTAAGAATAAAAAGCAAGAAATATCAAAAATTAAATCTTAGATATTATTAATTTTTTTAAGAAATAAGAGAATAGAAGATACTAGTCATTTAAAATATATAAATTATTTAAACTAGTTAAAAAATGATGATTTTTAATTAAAATTTAGAAAAAATAAGATTTTGAAAAAAATTAAAATTTTAAATTTTTATAATCCTTGAGATCAAACTTAAAATTTTTAAAACTAAAGTTGTAGGATTGTAATGCCTTTAGATCTAAAATAATGTATATCTAATTGGACATATTATTAGTGCAATAAAATTATATATATTGTAACATAATTAATATCGCGTTATAAAATTTTATATAATTATCATAAATATAGAACATTATATATTTAATAGAAATATATAAAAAAAATTTTATAAATATAATGTATTTATTAATAATATATGTAATTATATATCATTAATATAAAAATAATTTATAACTACAACTCATAGTATATTTATTTTAAATTCTATTCATAATATAAATATAAATATTATAATTAATAATCATATAAAATATAAAATATCAAAATATATTAAATTTATAATTATATATATTTATTATTTATTAATAAAATATATGTAATAAAAATAATCTCATTTATATATTAAATTTGATAAAAACATATATTTTTTATATAATATAGTAATTTTTATAAATAATTCTATTTTTTTACAGTAATTTACTGTAAAATCAATATAATTTTATTTAATAATATCTTTTATATATTGTTTAGTACATCATATTAGCATCAATAATTAGAAAACATTTATTACATTCAAATACCGAATCATATTAGATCTGTCTACCAATAACAGAGTGCTACATGAATGAGCATCCTCACTTCATATATAGTGCCGCAAACAACGTTAAATTATTGAGCAGTCGAAAGGACCTTTTGGTCGGTCAACTGGACGGTCTTGTTGATCGAAAGGACTGTTCAATCGACTAATTAGATAGTTCTATTAGTCAACTGAAATATCCGTTCATCTACCAGGCAAGTAGATATTAAATTGATTTTTGTCTAAAAAGTAGGTTTGCTTGAAATCAGATATGTATCAATTCGAGAAAATATAATTTCATCTGATATTTACTATTTTAAATGAATATCTATCTGATTTCAAGTTATACTTACTTTTCTTAGACAATTATTTACTTGATTTGTAAAAAAAAATAAACCATTCGGTTAGAGCGAACAAACGGTTTGATTGGCTACCAGATCATCTAGTCAGCCAACAAAATAGTTTGTTCGACCGCTCAACAACTTAATACTATTTATAACGTTATGTATAAAGAACAAACAGTCCGATTGGCTACCAGATCATCTAGTCAGCCAACCGAACAGTCTGTTCGACTGCTCAACAACTTAATACTATTTATAACGTTATGTATAAAGTAGAGCCTACTTATTCATGTGGCTCTTCACTATTGGTAGATGAATGCCTAACGTGCACGTTAGGCATCTGAACTAAATAATTTTTCTAATAGTTGACTCAAAAGGAACTATTGCAGTTAATTCAGACTCCAATGTAATTTACCCTAAAGTCTCGCATGTATTTTATTGATGCAGTAGCTGAGCTTTCTCTACTCACTTTCACTCTTCCGGGAACTTTCTCTGACCGTGTCCTCCTCGATCATTGGATTGCCGGAAAAGCTCGGCGGCGGCGGCGACGAACGGCCATGGCGGCGCCGAAGTTAGCCCGCATACCGAGCCTCCGTGAGAGGGTCGAGGATACTCTATCGGCCTACCGGAACGATCTCGTCGCTCTGCTCTCCAGGTATCTCTTTCTCCTTCCAGTCATCGACTAGCAAAACCTCTGCTCCAATCCCGTCGTTCTTGACTCTTTTTGGCTACTTCTCTAGATACGTTAACCAGGGGAAGGGCATCCTCCTGCCCCATCACCTCCTGGACGGCCTCGCTGACAATCAGACGCTCGCAGAGGGATCTTTCTTCGAGATCCTTAAGTCTGCCCAGGTCTCCACCTCGTATTACTCTTTCTTCTTGATTCATCTGCTGTATCGTTTTCCCTAATTTTTCTTCTTGGATGGTTTTAGGAAGCAATAGTGCTGCCTCCATTCGTCGCCATCGCCATTCGGCCGCGACCCGGCGTGTGGGAATACGTCCGTGTAAATGTTTATGAACTAAACGTCGAACAGTTAACCGTTCCGGAGTACCTCCAGTTCAAGGAGAAGCTCGTTGACGAACAATCGTGATGACACAACTTGAACTCTTTCTTCTAGTTCTGCTCCCTTTTTGGCATATTTTTCTGAACTTGTTAGGTTTTGCTGAATCCCACAGCTCTAATGATAATTACGTCCTGGAGCTTGACTTTGAGCCCTTCAATGCTGATGTCCCTCGCCCAAATCGGTCTTCTTCCATAGGGAACGGGGTGCAGTTCCTCAATAGACATCTTTCTTCCGTTATGTTTCGAAACAGGGATTGCTTGGAGCCACTCCTTAATTTCCTGCGAGCCCACAAATATAAGGGCCATGTAAGGTTAAACTGTGTTGGATGTGAATGTGTTTGCTGTTTTCTTATAGCTGTTACTTATATTGGGGGTTCTACGCCCAGGTGATGATGCTGAATGATAGGATACAAACCTTATCAAGGCTCCAATCTACTCTGTCCAAGGCAGAAGAATATCTGTCTAAGATCAACCCTGAGGCTCCATTTTCTGAATTTGCTTACAAGTAAGCAGTACTGATTGTTTTTCACTAAATAATTTCAAGTAATTTGTTCTAATTTAAATAGCTGTTGTTACCGTTAAGAACATTGTGCAGATGATGTAGTTCGTTGTCTTGCTGAAGTCTTACTGATGATGTAATTTAATTAGATACTATTTTGTATATATGTTCTTCATTTATGATTATTACCGAGATTTTCTTTTATAGTTATGGTTATGTGTGCTCCTGCAGAATGGGGATTCTGTAAAATTAATAAAGGGCAAGATGTCAAATTGTAATCTGATTAGAGTTTGAGTTGGCTTAGCTCATTAAAAAATTTCTTCAATCCATTTGATGTGCAGGTTCCAGGAGATGGGATTGGAAAAGGGATGGGGTGATACAGCTACACGTGTTTTGGAGATGATCCATCTTCTTTTGGATATTCTGCAGGCTCCTGATCCAGCTTCTCTTGAGAAGTTTCTTGGTAGAATCCCAATGGTTTTCAATGTTGTCATTCTCTCACCACATGGCTACTTTGGCCAGGCCAATGTTTTAGGATTGCCTGATACTGGTGGGCAGGTAATCCATTATTTTTACTTGAAAAACAACAAGGCTTTGTTCCTTGAAGCCTCCATTGAACTCCTTTTTGAATATATCATTAACTTATCTATTTTCCAGGCATGCATAAATATGTTACACTACTAAATCAGAAAACTCCATGTTTCCCCTTGTAAAACAGGTTGTCTATATATTGGATCAAGTTCGTGCTTTAGAGAGTGAGATGCTTATGAGGATTAAAAATCAGGGACTTGATATTGATCCCAGAATACTTATAGTAAGTGACTCGTTTTTCTCGTTGTCTATCGTCTTGTTAGTGTTGTACGATACTTTTCTCTATGGTAAGGCTTTGCTTGGCACCATCCAAAAAAAGCCAAACTTAATATTTTATTAATATTTTAAATTTATCATAAATTTTAACAATTTTATTTCACATCTAACACAAATTTCAACCTAAAAATCAACTCTATTTCACACCCAACACAAATTTCAATCTAAAAATTAACTTTAATTCACATCCTACATAAATTTCTTTCTCATCAAGTTTATAAAATAAAATATTTTCTTTTTCTTTACCTCTTTTTGGGATGGTGCTAAACGAGGCCTAAGTGCCTAAATTAAGGTTGGGAATTTTGGCCCTAAGTTAAGCTTTAATTTTGAGGTGTAATTTATCACTAGTGCATTTTAAGATATAACTAAACTGCAACAACTTTTGATGCTTAAAGAAATAAGAAAAGAAAAAATAGTTAAAAAAACATAATATAGACCATTTGAGATGATTTTTACTTATTCCCCAAAGTTTGGTCAAAATATAAGCACAACCTTAATTTGGATGCTTGGTTAATAGGGAAGACTATTCCAATTTACTTATCTGCGTCTCATAAGAAGCCTACTTTTGATTTTCTCTTACTTATCTGTATGTGTTAAAGATGGGATGCTTTTGTTGATTTTCGTTTGAATTAAAGGTAACAAGGTTGATACCGGATGCAAAAGGAACTGCATGCAACCAACGCCTCGAAAGAGTCACTGGTACTCAGCACACACACATTTTACGAGTTCCTTTTAGGAATGAACATGGGATTCTGCGAAAATGGATTTCAAGATTTGATGTGTGGCCTTATTTGGAGACTTTTACTGAGGTAAATATTTCCTTGCACATGATTTCTTTCTTTTTTTAAGATTTAATTTACTAGTCCATGATGTGATTTTTATTCTAAAACTTCATTAACGTATGACTTGCTGTGTATTATTGCTTACATTGTAAGCTCCTTGGTGCTCATTGTTGGAAAATTTCTGGAAACACTCGATGAAGTTTTTTCTGTGTGGAGAGTGTTTTAACTTTATGATGTGCTTTCTTTCCACTCCTAATAAGCTGCCAACTTGATGAAGATTCCCTTGGGCTAGTATTGTAGAGTAGGTCACTATTTACTTGGGTTTCCTAGAGATGTACTGCCATGTAACACTTGTTTTATCTAATCTTAAAGCCTGTCTCAAATCCAAACTAAAAGACTTCTTTACTTTAACTGTCATGGAGACTTTATGCATATTTAAGATGATAATATGCACTCAAAACATCCATATTTTAAAAAACTGGACTAGATATCATGTAATCTACGTATGATCTTAGATATAATTGGAAATGAAACCAGAAGCTTCAGGTGAAAAAGTTTTGATCTTCATATGCCTCTTTTTAGGTATAAAATGAAAAATGAAGATAGCTTAGCACCAAAGTTTTTGCGTCAAAGTTATAGCACAAACAAAAATGGAAGTTGAGTAGCGGATGCTTGAAAATGTATTTGCAACATCCTTATTCCTGTATGCAACAAATGTTTATTACATGATGAGGTGGAGTGATTGTACACTAAAAACCATTTAGCTTCTTTGAGCTTCATTGTTAACAGTACATTTTACCTCTTAGCTTGTCGGTACTTCAAATTTCATTATGCGAATGAGGGCTAAAAACGTTTTGGAAAGATAAAGCCTACTCTTTTGCCTTCGTAATAAAATGCTATCCAGTTTAAAATATTGAATTCTACGGAAGTCAGATGCTATACAAAATCTAATAAATACAATCATACATTTGATGCCATAGATCTTTAATTAAAAGTGATACTAAAGTAGGCTTTTGGAAGGAAGTGATGCAAGACAAAAAAGAGATGATATGCCGATTTGAAATAAGCAAATTTTAATAGCAAAATTATTATTGTTAAAACGCAAAATATTTTTAAAATATAATTTATGATAAATAAGATTTTTAAATTTCATAAATTAAATTATTTAAAATATAAATTAAATTAAATTATTTGATAAATAAGAATTTATTAATTAAATTAGTGCATTGCAGATTTAAATTTAGCCGATCAGATCTAAGATTTCATGAATGAAATAGAAATTCTCATAATTAAATCAACAGTAATTAAATCTCTTAGTCAGCTTTAGATCTTTCAATTTAGAGCCTCACGAGTAATCAGATCGAATAAATAATTCAAATTATATTCAAATAATCAGTAATACTTAAATCCAAGAGATTTTACAAATAAGCCAAAGTGTTGCTTTGGTGCTACTCAGGTCCAAACTAGCTAAGGTGCAGTGGAAAACTTGCACACTGGATGTCTGGGCCTAGCTCGGGTGCATGTGCCATGAGCTTTGGGTTGGAGCATAATCTTGCGTGATCTTGTAGACCCATAATATTTAAGAATCAAAATCATCTTAATGTGTTTCAATCTCACATTTTTATAATTAGATGACTTAGTTGGATTAGCAACCTTTTGTTTTTGATGTTCTAGCTCTATCATTGTTTTCTTAATTTGTTTTTCGATTTGTCCTTTTGTAATTCTCTTTTTCTTCAGTCTTCAATTTCTTCAACATAGCAAGTCTACATATGTTGAAATATGTAGTGAATCTATTCTTTCATTTAGAGGAACTACGATGTTCTCTGATGGGTACTCTAAGCAATGTTTGGTTAGAGGCTATTTTAGTCATGGCCATGGGTACACTATAGTTTGATGAATATCAGTCCAGTTACTTTTGTGACTTTTGATCTGGATCAGAGATTCTTGAAGTATCATCCATAGGGTTTTGGCATGATCATTATAAGTAGAATGCTTTCCAATGCGCATTGATCCCCAGTTGCTAAACTTTGACATATAGAAAGATGTTTCATATTCTTCTCACTTCAACAAGTTCATATGTTTTTACAATCATATATTGTATGCTCTTTTTTGTTTGGCACTGCTGCTTACATTGTGACTCCAAGTATCTGACTGCATTTCCCTTCTTTTCTCTATTAGGATGCAGCAAGTGAAATTGCAGCTGAATTACATGGTACTCCAGATCTGATCATTGGAAACTACAGTGATGGAAACCTCGTTGCCTCCTTACTATCATATAAACTAGGAGTAACCCAGGTGTCCACTAGATTGACATTTTCTATTAAATTTCGGATTTGAGTTGAGATTTTAATTCCTGTTTCAATCTTTCATGTAGTGTAACATTGCACATGCCTTAGAGAAAACAAAATATCCAGATTCAGATATTTATTGGAAAACCTATGAGGAAAAGTACCATTTTTCATCCCAATTTACTGCTGACATAATCGCTATGAACCATGCTGACTTTATTATCACAAGTACATACCAGGAGATTGCAGGAAGGTACATATGTTCTCTCTGTAAGCATATTTCGTAATCGATATCAACTACAGTTCATTCATATTTGTTAGAGGTTTAAATTATTTTATTTTAAAGACTTTCTCATTTTTTATCTTGTGTATAATGTCATCAAACGAAAATTATGTTTTCATTTATGTTTTTGATGTAGAATTGAAGAGGGAAGGAATAAAACTAGAAGAAAGGTATGTGATTGATGTAGAATTGAAGAGGGAAGGAATAAGACTAGAAGAAAGGGATGAGAAGTAGAAGATAGTTTTATTCAATTATACAAAGCTACCAGCTACAAGAATCTAATTTTATTATAGAGAAAGGCTTTGTAGTTCCCATAAATGACACCAAATATTGAATTTAACTAGAATTCTTATGTAGTAATGGTATCATATAGACAAAAAAAATGATTTTGCGTTGCCACATAGGAAATTCTAATTGTATTGTAGTTTTATTATAAAGAAATGCTTTGTTATAGACTAACAGCCCCAACTACTTGAGACATAAACCTAATTGGCTAACAAACTAGATGAATAAGCTACTAAAAAACTACAATTACTAATAACAAGATAACTAAATCTTCTTGATTCTTGCGAATTAAATGTCGCTTCATTGCACGTTTAAAACTTGTGAGAGGAAAATCACATGTATCAGTAGTATGGCTTTTATCAGACTAATTTTGAGGAAACCAAAGGCATTTTCTAGTTTGGCTCCGCTCAAAATCGGTCCAAAATTGGATTTGAATCAATTACAATCGAGTCGACTCGAATCATGCTCTATTTTGGGCGAATAAGAGTCAAGATTCGAGCTCTTTATGTTAAAAAAATATGAACATATTTTGCATCTATGGAGATTAGATTCTTAGTCTAAGGAATATTAAGTTTTATATATATTCTTTTTCTCCATTAGACAATCATTTCAACCTATATAAAATTATTTTATATAAATATTTTCTATATGCATTATCTATATTATACATGCAATTTCAAGCTAACTCGAAACATGTATTCAACGAGTTAAGGCTAACTTAAAATCAGCTTCAAGTCAATTCAAAAATCAAACAAGTTCCGAGTTTTGAATATTCGTAACACCCCTAAACAATAGATGGGTTGTTATCATTATCCCTTGTTGATGAATACTCGACTCCAGCATGGATAACTATCCATATGAATAAAGGGCATCTAGGTCCAATATCTTCCACTTGACCTCGGTGATTCAAGTAGGCTTGTTGCTAAGTCGAGTTCGAGCGAGCTTTCTCAACTCTAATTAAGACTTTTTGAGTTATAGTCAAGTTTGCTTCAATTCAAGTAAAATCTCTTTGAGTTCTAATTGATTATCGAGTTGAATTGAGCTTTATTTTTAATCTTATTTTAAGATTTATATATTATATCATAATATTTTAGTTACATTTATATGTATAATGCGTATTTTTATATCTTAATATTTCAATATACACCCTCTAGAACATATGCTTATACATAAAATATATTAACTATATATTAGAAAATTGTAAATACATATTACAATATAGATATTGTGTGAATTAGGTGTTAAATCAATTTTATTAGTGAGTTGACTTCGAGTTAAGTGAAAATTGAGTTGAGTTTATATCGAGTAAAATGCAAGTGAGTTTTTTCAATTTCAAACATAATTAATGCCCCTAGATCCAAGTAGCATTTGATAAATAAATTTTTCATTGGACAAGGTAATGTGCGGTCCACCATCAGTTGTCCCCACAATCTCTTCATCAAGGATAACCATAGTGTCATCAATATGTTTGAACGAATTCAATGAAAGGAGCATCAACACGAGCTTCTGCAAGAGCAAGATCAAGCAAAATAGGAGGTTCAGAATTACCTTAATATGTTACTAGACCATCCCCCATGAATGTTGGACTATTATTTAATTGACAAGGTAGATGTAGTAAATGTGCATTATGTTCAAGTTTTAGAAGTATAGTTAAATGCTTAATAGCTCTTGCATGAAAGCTTCTGGAAGAAATTGTTGGATAAGCATTCAGAACGAATGCGAACCACAACAAAAAGTTTGTAACATTATTTGCGGTGATCTTGTGTCTAACTTAAGCATGTAAATCATGAATATGTTGAATTATTAGAATTGAAATTTCTAGTGTGAGAAGGTTAATGAACAAGGTCCACAAGAGTAAGGGGTTTATAGACTTGTGCCAGTTATTCTATTAACTACATTGTTATAAGTATATTCAGCAGTAGACAGACCAAGATCACTTTCCCAGGTTTTTGACCTACAATAATCTCAATAAAGCACCATAAGGCTTTGATTAACCATCTCAGTGTGCCTTCTGTTTGTGGGTGATACGCAAAAGAAAATAATAACTTTGTGCCACAGAATTTCCAAATGGTTTTGTAGAACCTATGAAGCACAAGTATGATACTGTGATACAGATACGATACGAATACGACAATACGACAAACTTAAAAAAATAGTATATCAATACATCAGGATACCGCTGTTATATATGTGTGTATAGTACGTCATATTCTTATATTTAAAGTGGAGCAATATGGTAGATCACAATGATTTATACTTCTTGTTGCTATAAATTTTAAAAATATCTTTTAAATTTTTTTAAATTAATTATATTTTTTTCAAACTTTCTTGATATCACTAAAAGTAATTTTATGGACAATTTAACTTGAAAAAATAAAAATATACTTCAACAGTTATTAAATTATAAAACTTTTAAATTTAAAATAATATCATAAAGCTTGTTTAATTACTTTTCAATCTGTCATAGATTTTCTAAATGAGATGAGAATTTAAATATATATCAATAAATTAGTTTTAGTTTTAGTTTTAATTTAAATCTAATTAAAATCAATTAGTTCAATGAAAACAAAATAAAATTTATAATAATACAGATGTGACATAAACTCAGAATATTGACCTGATCAAGGTAGATATGTACTATTCTCTCTTTGAATGTTTGACTAAATAAATATATAGGCCTTGTTTGGCAAATGCCCAAAATTAGGCAAAAAAATATAATTAATAACTTTATTTCACATCCAACACAAATTCCAACCTTAAAAATCAACTTTATTTCACATCCAACACAAATTTCAACCTTAAAATCAACTTTATTTCACATCCTACACACCTCTCAATATTAAAATAAATTTCTTTTCTATTAACTCTATAAAATAAAATATTTTCTCTTTCCTTACCCAAATTTATCCTTCAACCAAACAAGCCCAAAAAAGGCCAAATTCTTATCTTTTTTGCAATGAGTTGATTAAGGTAAAAAAATATGATTGATGTCTAGTAGAAGTAATGATAGTGTCAATTGAGGTAGAAAAGGAAAAACATCAATAATATTTGTAAAACCGCAAAAAATGTCAGCTAATATATAATGCAACAGCTTTAAAAAAAAAATGCAGTAGCTTGCAAATACTATTTTTTTTACTATCAAAACACTAGTGTACGTAAAGTTTTCTGCGATCCCAATTGCATAGCCTAATGTATTTTTCTTTTAATTTTAATGTCGAGTTTATGCATGGGTTGTATTTTATGTATGAGATATTTTTTATTTTTTATCATTTGAGCTGAACCGATTATTCTAATATTTTTCTCTAATTAAAAGTATCGAGAAGTATTGGACAAGTATCAGGCAAGTATCATTTTTTTACAAAATAAAAATAAAAAATGATACGTCATATAGCTATTGGATATGTATTTGTATTTGTGTTAGATGTGAAATAAAGTTGATTTTTATAGTTGAAATTTGTGTTGGGTTAAAAAAACACTACGAACCAAACAGTCTCCAAGGAATATACAAGATTCTCTTAATCTCACCCTTTCAAATTTTAGAATATCCCACGATGATTAGAAATATTAGGTTTGGGCATACATTGGTATTTGTAGGGGGCAGGCATAACAATTGTAAACTCAAAAAATAGCCCTTCAGTATATAAACTCAAAAAATAGCTTTATGTATGTAAACTCAAAAATAGCTCTTCAGTTCACTGCATTGGACCGTCCGGTTGAAGGATCGGATGGTCCAATCCCATTTTTTTGTTTTCCGGTTTGCACAACTAACCGTCCTTTCTCAAAATGGACGGTCCGGTCCAAGACCTCGGCCGTCCATTCTAAGAATGGATAGTTTGTTCCACCATCCATTACCGTCCATTCTTAAGAACAAGCAGTCTGTCTCATTTTAAAAAATTTATGCCCAGTCAATAATTTTAATGAAAAAATATTCATGTGGAAGAATTAAATTTCTTTTAATGAAAGTGAAAGTATTAAATTTCTTTTAATGAAAGTGAAAGTATTAAATTGAAATTATGATGGGCCCGCATACATCAAAATTTAATTCTATTAAGCCAGCTAAATATACCTATTGAATATTCAGTCAGTCAATAGATACGTGTCATATCAGCAGTGGGTGGGCCCCACTGCTAATGTGACTCCCCTATTAGCTGGCCAAATGAAATAAGTGCTCGTTAGCTATTATTTAACTATTTAAATTTGTTTATGTTATAAATTAGCTATTAAAATAATATAGTAAATTTGTATCATGCTATGCTCTTACCTATTTATATCAAGTCTATTGTTGATATTCATATTGCAGAAGATTTAGGCTTCACACTTCCATCAATATAAACTATAGAGGACTACTAATGATAAGAAGATAAAATTTGACTCTCCCTAATTCATGTGAATCAAATTTGCCCCTTCATTTTACGCCTAGCTATGAAGCACCGATACTTCGTGGAGCATAACGTATCCGTATCGGATACCGATGCTCCCTGATACTCCACCGATACGTATCTGGAATGCCACGTGGCGTATTAATTTTTAGTTTTAATTTTTAAAAATTCAATACTCGCCCGATACTTGCCCAATACTTTCCCGATACTTGTCTGATACTTTTTGATACTTCTAATTAAAGAAAAAAATGTTGAAACATTTGGTTTGGCCTGCATGATGAAAAATAAAAAATATATTATACATAAAACACAACTCATGCATAAACTCAAATACTAAAATTGAGAGATATACTGAACTCACACAATTGGGATTGCAAAATGCTTAATGCACGCTAGTGTTTCGACAATAGAAAAAGAATTTCATATTTACAAGCAACTGTATTATCTAGTTTTCTATATCAACCATACTATCTTTGCTTCTGTTAGACACCGATAACTTTTTTTTTACTTTAATCAAGTTCATATTATGAAAATAATAGAACTTTGGTCTTTTTTATTTTATTTATTTATTTAGTTAACACTCAAAGAGAAGAGAGCATATATCTACTTTAACTAGATTAGTATATGAGTCTATGTCACATTATTTATGTTATTTTCAATTATATGCCGTTTGCATTGAGCTAATTAATTTAGGTCGGATTTAAATTAAAATTTAAACTAATTTACTGATGTATATATAAACTCTCATCTCACTTAGATGATCTGTGATAGGTTGAAAGTAATTAAATAAATTTTAAAATATTATTTTAATTTAAAATTTTTAAACTCAATAATTTTTTAAGGATAATTTTATTTTTTGTAGTTCAATTATTTATAATATTTTTGAGTGATATTAATAATGTTTAAAAAAATATAATTAATTTTTAAAAAAAATTAAAAGATATTTTTACAAATTATAACAACAAAATGTATAAGTTAGTATAATTTACCATAGATTTATATCTTAAATACGAGAATATGACGTATTATACATAAATATAACAGTCGTATCTTGATGTATTTATATCCTATTTTTTTTTAAGTTTGGTGTATCATCGTATTTGTGTTGTATCGTATCTGTATCGCCGTATCTAGACCTGGGCAATGGGCAAGCCAGGCTTAATCGGGCTTTAAGCCCGGCTTTGACTAAGTCAAATCGGGCTCGGGTCGGGCCTAGCTTGGCTTACAGTTTTTTTACCAAACCCGTCCAATGTGCGGGCCGGGCTACCCACGGGTTTTATTTGCTTCGAAATTTTTTTTTGGACGAGAGAAAAAATATTTTATTTTTTAAGTTTAATACCAAAGAACTTTATTTTCATATTAAAAAATGTATAAAATATAAAATAAAGTTGATTCTAATATTCATATTTGTGTTAGATGTATAATAAAGTTGATTTTTGTAGTTAAAAGTTTTGTTAATCCAAAAAATATCTCGAACCAAACAAAGTCAAAGTGTCTGAAATTTATATCCAAACATAATTTAAGTCCTAGGCATTGTAGCTTACTATAATATTGCTATTTATGTTTTTCATAATTATATTAATATAATTTTATTTAAGTTGATAATTACAAAATTCAATAATATCTTTCCTAGGATATTAATTTAAAATAGTTAAACAAATTAATGAGAACTCTAAGCTAGTAAGCTTCATATTTTCATTCAATTTCTTCAATAATAAAAAAAAAATAGAACCTAATAAATATAAATTAAATAATATCTATTATAATATAAACATTATCAAAAGAAGCATAGGCAACATCATTATTTTCAACATGGGCGGGCCGGGTTTGGCGCGGGCCGGGCTTAATCGGGTTTTGGCTAAGTCAAATCGGGCTCGGGCCGGGCTAAACCGAATATCGGGCCAAAATGAATGACCAAACCCGTTTAAAATTTATCAGACTCTGACTAGCCCATCGGGCCACCCGCTCAATGCCCAGGTCTAGCCGTATTGTACTCGTGCTTCATAGACGCCTAGAATAGATGTGATGAGACCTTTCAAAAAAAAGTGTGACAAGGCATGTATAGGTAGGTGAATCACCTTCAATTACCCTCATGTTGTTTGTGAAGGAATTCATATTAAAAGCAAAAGTTGGTTGGCATGAATGGAAGTTCTTAAAATTACTTGTTATCATAGTAAATAATATTGTCTAATATTTTTCTATTATCTAATCCTTCAATATGCTTGTTTGAATTGTAAATTTTTTTTCATCACCTTCTGCTACATTCGTGTTCATTTCTATATTTGGATGCAGTAGTTTGCTTGTTAACCATAACATTGCTTTTTGTTTTTTTTCTCTCCCTCAATCCTCAGATAGTGTTATGTGAGACTTAAGCTATACAGAAATTCCTTGTGCACTTTTTCAATTCAGCCATAATCTCTGCATTAAAAATTGAGATGCTAAATCTGTGAATCATATTGAATATGTTTCAGCAAGAACAAAGTAGGGCAATATGAGAGTCACACTGCTTACACTCTCCCTGGTTTATATCGGGTGGTCCATGGCATTGATGTATTTGATCCCAAGTTTAATATAGTGTCTCCAGGTGCAGACATGTCTATTTATTTCCCATATTCGGAAAAAGAAAAAAGGCTGACTTCCCTTCATGCTTCAATCGAGAATCTTATCTACGGCGAGGAGCAGAATGATGAGCACATGTGAGTCTTTAATTTAATGCTGCAGCCCTATTTTGCTATATTCTTATCAATATACTCACTAGCCATAGCATTTAATAGTTAATTTTGTTACTTATTTGCTTTGTATTTTGGATCAAAGTTAATATTCTTCATGCTGTTTTCTTTCGTGGGGAGCCCATCATTAATCAACGGTGCTGGTTATTATTGCTGTTACCCCAGTTCACTAGAGCTGATTGTCCCCTTTGGTCCTGGTTGTGACTGGTTTCGCTTGATTCTTTGTTTGTAATAAAATTTAGTCTTTTACCAGGAGCAGGAACTAGGAATTAGGATAAAATGTAAAATTGTATGCAACTTCTCTTTGATTGTCGTGGTTTCTGAAGCTCAAAATGGAGTTTGTAGAAAAGGCTCCTGATATAGATCTATATTTGTTCTCTCCCTCAATATTCAGTACTTCCTATTGTTTTTAGATTTTTGACTTCTTATAACCTGACGAAAAGCTAATAAAATATTACTTTAGTTCAATCAACATTCAGATAAAGATAGAGCTGCCAAAAGCTAGTAAACTCTTTGAGTTGTCCCCTAAGTTTAACTCAACCTCATTTTAGCCAATAGTTGAGCTGTTTTGGGTGCTTAGTTAACCCAAAACAGCTAAATGGTCTGGTTAAACCCAGGGTTTTAGCTAAACTGTATCCAAACATCCTAGGAGTTCAGCTTCTTAAAATTAATTCTAGCATTTTTCTATATCCCTTTAAAGAACATTGTTTTTTGTTAAGTGTTCCAATATTTTGAAGGCAACCATTTTTTTGAATCATATATTGTATTCTCTCCGGATATTTGATGGAATCGACATTTTACATAGACGATGGTTTTTAGCTAATAGTTTGAAGTTGTGAGTAGAACAATATTGGCTTAACTAAAGTTCATTTCAGCCAACTGTGACTATGTTCACAAGCAATCTTTCTCTTAAGATTTTTCGTTTTTACTAGTGACTGCTATTGCCTAGTTTTGATATTGTTGATCTTGATCTACCATTTACTTTCTAGTTAACATTAACCTGTTGTATATGATTCATGTGGTTGCAGCGGAAAATTAGATGACCGATTGAAGCCCATCATATTCTCCATGGCGAGGCTTGACAGGGTGAAAAACTTAACTGGCCTTGTTGAAATATTTGGTAAGAGTAATGAACTTAGAGAACTCACCAACCTCGTTGTGGTTGGTGGCTACAATGACCCGGAGAAATCCATGGACAGAGAAGAGGTCAAAGAGATCGAGAAGATGCATGAACTTATGAAGACCTACAACTTGAATGGGCAATTCCGCTGGATATCTTCGCAGACAAATAGGGCACGTAACGGCGAGCTTTATCGCTACATTGCTGATACTAGAGGCATATTTGTTCAGGTATAATTTTCATCATATACTTATAAACGGTTGAACTAGTTCGACGAAGCTCCTAGCGTTGTGTGATAATGATTGATTAAAGCAGCGTTCGCACGAAAAAGTGGGTAGTTCATTGATTCGTGCCTATTATCTTCAATTACATTGACGCTACATGCCTATTAGGGATGTCTTGGGTTTTTGGGTTCACCAACTCGAACCCAAACAGACCAAGATTGACTTAACGCAAAGTTGCTTGAAATATAATTTTAGATCCCCAAGTACTCTCTATGTTCAGTGTAGTGTAGTGCAAACCAGGAAAATAGTGAAAGAAAAGAGCTATAATGTATTATGAAGCTCCAATTTTACCATGAATTACCTTGAAATTTATTAGAAAATCAAGGGACTAAGACTTTCACAAATCAGTGTCCTCCAGTATGGATCAAGTTTTAGGTCAAGCCAAACTTGGACTAAAAATCCTTGTTCATTATTCTTTAACCCGAATCCATCCAAATGCCTTTGGCCTTTTTGGCTCACGGCTAAAAAGGCCAAAATCTTTTAATTTAACATAAATCTCAATATTACGAAATCATTTTATTTCACATATTACAAAAGATTTTACTTCACATATTTAATTATAATAATCAAACTTATTTCACATTTTATATAAATCTCAATATAAGAAAGTAATTTTATTTTACATCGTACATAACTATTATAGCGTGAGTAAAAGAAAATGCAAACCAAGTGGGGCCTAAATGGTCTGAAGAGAACCCTAAAAAAGTTTGGGTTTAATTTGAGTCAAATTATTGAGTTTGAGTCCAACCTTGACACCCCTAATAGCTATGCTGCCAACAAAAGTTTCACTTGTCTTTTGTTCAGATTTGCTATCCCTCTGTATTTTGACTTGCTTTTCCTCGCTGCAGCCTGCCTTTTATGAAGCATTTGGGCTCACTGTTATAGAGGCCATGACATGCGCCCTTCCAACGTTCGCAACAGTGCATGGTGGCCCAGCTGAGATTATTGAGCATGGAGTATCAGGTTTCCATATTGACCCATATCACCCAGAGCAGGCTACAGCTCTCATGATTGAATTCTTTGAACGTTGTAAAAGGGAAACTGGCTACTGGGAAATAATTTCCAAGGCAGGGCTGCAGCGAATCTATGAGAGGTGTTTCTTGCTCAACTTCATCTTTTCATTGTGCTTAATATTCTTTTAAAGTTCCATTTATCATTGTTATTTTTTTATTCTGAACTATTGTAGATACACCTGGAAAATTTATTCTGAGAGGCTGATGACATTGGCCGGAGTTTACGGATTTTGGAAGTTTGTCTCCAAGCTTGATAGACGTGAGACCCGGCGTTATCTTGAGATGTTCTACATCTTGAAGTTCCGTGAGCTGGTATGTCTATTGCTTAACAGTTGAGTAATACCTGTTTATGACTTGATGCATATTAAAGTTTTCCGCAGCTTTGACCCTTTATTAAATGTGTCGGTTTCATTTATCGGTACTGCGTGCTTTTTTTAAATTTGTTTAACTGGGTTGGCTTAGGTGAATTTAGTTTATTCAAAGATTCCTGAAAACACAAAATTAGGATAATAAAGCATTTAATTTGAATATTATCTTCTATATATGGAATAGTAAGTTAAACTGAATCGGGGCCAAAAGCATTAGTAGTGCATAAGGTCCCTTTAAGTATGTGGTTTGCAAAATTACAAAATCCTGAATCAGGGAGGCGTTGAGGGCAAAAGCATAAAATTATCCAAATGCACATTAGAAGATGGAAAGAAATGATTCTATTAGTGGGAGGAATGGAAATTCTTATCAAATCTGTGGCTCAATCAATCCCCACATTTGCCATGAGCATTTTTAGACTACCCATATTTCTCTGTAATGAGCTAGAGATGGTAATGGCCCGGTTTTGCTTTCAAGCTTCAACAAAAATAAAAGAAATACGTTAGACTCAATGGCATGATGTATGCCATCCTAAGTCTAAAGGCCCACTTAGCTTCATACACTTTAACTCCTTCAATCTTGCAATGCTAGGTAAATATTTGAAGATGTTATAAGCTATGTTACAATGTACTACAGTCAAGATACTTTTCTAGCAAAGACCTTGTGGGAGTAGGAGTGGAACATAGCCCATCTTTTGTGTGGTAAAGTATTTGAGAAGCTAAGAATATTATCTACTGGGGACTCATACAGTATATTTGTAATGGAAAGATGGTTAGCATGTGGGTGGAGAAATGGATACCCCAACCTTAGCTCACCCATCAAGCATTTGAATGAAGATGCAACTGTAAGCTCCTTAATTTGATCCCATTTGCCAATCTTGAAGACCAAGTGCATCCACCAAATCTTTGTCGTAGCGGGTAACAGTTCATAAGAGGGCTTATATAGAATGCAGGGGTGAAAGTAGTAGGGGATGTTGCAGGTTGACTCTACATACGGAGAGGGACCTTCAGTTGACTCTACATACCCCAGCCTGTGGATTGCATTCTGACACCTTCACACTCTTAAATAAAATTCGCCTATTCGTATGGAGGTTTTGTAAAAACTACTTACGAACCTATTATAATCTATACAAACTCAAGATCATCAACAAGCAAATGAGCTACTTAGCATGCAACTCAGCATGGGAAACTCCATCAAATGACCTCTGGGATTGTAGATTGACCAGAAGAGCCTATGAAGAAGTTGGAGTGCCAAGCAACTCGACCTTGAGATTAATTTCGAATTGAGTTGGAGTCTAGATCGGCTCATTTGATATAAACTCGAACAAACTCTAAATAAACAAATAAAGGAATAAATAATTTAAACATTATAAATTACTAATAAAAAATTTTGAATATTACCTACACGTCATTATTTTTATAAAATTTAAATAATCAGGTGACATGTATTTGAATAAGGGTATAATATTTAAAATTTTGTGTGTATGTAAATATCCCAAAACATTAAATGTACTCAGATTGAACGGGCTCAAAATCTATTTTGAGTTGGTTCGAGTTTGAACAATTTTGAGTCGAGTAGCTCGACTCGAAAACCCTTTTTAGTTTCAGTGAAGTTCAAGCTGGAACAAGCAAATCACTCAAACTCAACTTGTTTACAGCTCTGTGCCAAACCTGAAATCCTGGTTGGTTTTTGGTCAGGTTGATATTTTTTAGGATTTTTTACTATTGCTGTATTATATAACTCAATAAAATAAATGTTGCAGAAATGAGGATGTTAAGGTGGATGTGTGGATATACACGAAATGATAGAATGAGAAATGAGTATATCCGAAAGAAAGTTGGTGTTGCACCAATTGAGGATAAACTTAGAGAAAGTCGGCTTCGATGGTTTGGACATCTAAATCGCAGGCCAATTGAAGCTCCAGTTAGAAAAATTGAGTTACTGGATTTTGCACATGTACAAAGAGGAAGAGGGAGACCAAAGAAGACATGACAAGAAACTATAAGGAGTGATCTTAGTTACTTAAAGTTAGATAAGAATTTGGTAACTGATAGAGCGCAATGGAAACAAAGGATTCATGTAGCCGACCCCACCTAGTGGGATTAAGGCTTGGTTGTTATTGTTGTTGTTGTTGTTGTTGTTGCTGTATTATATAACTTGTTGACCATAATTTGCTTTCATGTATGATAAGCAAATCTCTCTGAGCATCTTATTTTTCTGACAGGTGAAGTCTGTTCCTCTTGCTGTTGATTAATGATCTTCAGCAGCGCTTACTTACCTACTGGAATAAAACTTCTGCAGCTACAAACTTCTAGTAAGCTTTTGTATGAATTTCAGCCAAATTGTGGTTTCCATTTTCGCATTGCTCTTGTAATTTTGCTTTGATTTACTGCTGTTCTGTAGCATTGACCAAGTTCTGGCTTATTTTTCCTCTGTGTTGTATTTAGAATAAGAGAAGAACACTTAATTCTACAATTTGAGTGTGTTCATAATTTAGTCGTGTGTTTAGATCACTATTTTGGTTTTTATATTTTGATAAAACTCTAAATTTTGATCTATGTGACAGTTTCTATGAATATGTTTATTCGAGGACGGATCGCCGTCCTCTGTCAAAAGCCGTCTCGGTAAATTACACTTGAGCTTTGGAGATTGAAAGTTTAATGTAAACTGATACCAACTTTTAAAAATTCTCAATTTATGTCACTCGAGTCAGTTTTCTGATGCCGTTTGGCACTCGACGGACGCTAAAATTATCTTTTTGTACTCCGATGTTGGGACGATGAGGTGAGGTTTTGGAGAGGAAGAATGGGATTGAAAGGCATTTTGGTCATTTAAAATTGCTTTAAATAATTTGTTAGAACAGAAGCTTTTCGTCCATGGGGTGCAGGAACCAACTTGAGGGATATAATTTGAAATTCAAGACAAATTTGTAATAACTGTTCAACTAGAGTGGCCTGAGTGTAATCTACTTATATATCACTCAAAATTTTAAATATCATATTATTATTTTTAATACATATTATTTTATAATTTAAATTTTATGAAAGTCAAATTTAAATATCTTCTAATTTAATTTGGAAATATATGTTATTCAAAATTTTGAATATTATTATATTATTTTTCAAATGCGTCGTTGTCGGGTCTCAAGTTCCGGATGAGAAATGTGGAGGGTTGCATTAGGCAGTCGACAGTCAGTGTAAAATTTGTCGAATCAATTATGACATGAATTCTTTAAAAATTTGCACTAAAGCTAGAGCATTTTCTGGAAGCGATGTCCTGTATCACTAGAATACAGTGAGAAATGAGCAAGGGTTGTTGTATTGGCTCTCAGGTATAGTAAAAAGTGAGTAAGGGTCTTCATTTCATGAACGTATGCAAGTAAAGAAAGCTAGTCCATAATACTAGAACTCAAGTCAATGGAATTAGATTAGAAATTTGAAATGTAATTAAATTATATATGCAATTAAATTATGTAATTTTTAAATTAATTAAATAGATCTCACAGTTGTAGATATGTTCTTTAAATTAATACATTAATTTGGACATTATTTTTATTTAAACTATTCATTAAGTTTTTAAATTAGTTAAATTATTATATTGATTAAAAAAATAGTCTATTGAGTCATTTTATTAATATTAAAGAATCTATTTGTATATTATTTTAAATTAGAAAAGTTATTTGATTAGTTAAAAAATTAGAAGAATTTAAGTGAATATAAAATTCAACAACTAAAAAATTAATTTTCTTTTACAAATTATATAAATTTTAATTTTGAAAATTACATGCTTTTAGGAAAATAATTAATTTTATTTCAGCTCTAAAATTGTTAATACGTGGTTCCAACGCTGCATCTATACCGTACACGTGGCGCCAAGTTGGCATTTAGCCTTTTATTTTTTTACTAATCCATCTATCTGTTCTCACAGATTTCAGACTCCGGTCAAACCTTAGATACGAGAGTTCAACCAAGCCTCGTCCACGACGAGCCAGGACCATCTCTGATAACACCGATGACGATGTTACAAAGTGGTGCCTGTCACAATTAGCTTGGCCCGACCGCATCATTCCCCGTACAAGATCTTTTTTTTTCCAAAATACGCAAATCAAGGATCCGCAGGCTCCAGCTGTCACGAATCCTCAGAAGCAGTACCGATATTAAAAGTTAGCATCCTCCTTTTGCTGCTTTTGGTCCCCCCGGCGGCCGACAAACGGCGCGAGCTCAGAACTTGCTCACTTCCTTTTCTCCGAAAAATCAGGACAAAGCTGTATAATTCATCGCCTATAAATACCCTTGAACAGTTTTCAAGAGGACAGATCGAAGAGGAGAGAATCAACAGGAGCGACCAGAGTGCAAGCAATCTCCCGGATTCTCTCATTCTCATTGTATTAGAGCCTCAACTAAGGAGCTCTCTTACTCTCCCTCTTTCCCTTTCATAAGCATTGTACGAGCCCTTACAACCACCTTTTTCTTTTAGTGAAAACCCTTCGCCGTTCAACCGGTGAATATAGGGGACTTCCTCCCCGAACCACTTTAAACCTCTGTGTACTGCTCTGGGTATTTTTCTCTTTCTTAAAGCTTAACTGACAGGCTTATCCTTCTGCGCGCCGCCGTCTCTCAGGACTTCTCTCTTTTTTAGTATTTCTTGGGGTCCCCCACATCCTACGTCAACAAATATAATTCTAAATAAAACATTTAAAAAAATTTAATAATAAAATAATTTCATTTCACATTATAATATTAAAATAAATTTTTTCACACACTCCAAAAACATTAAATTCTAACCAAACAAAACCTCCAATGCTCAGCAAACACCACAACTATGATCCAATTTCCTTCCATTCCCAAAAGAATTTTGAGTCTGAGTTTTAAAATTGTTTTACTTCGACTTGGTTTTAAATTTGGTTTATGTCTATTCAAGTGTCGTGATTAGATTTGCTTCGAGTTAACTGATTCTGTTTAGGCATATTCACAAACTTTAATGCTATTAGACTCGACTTAATTCAAAATGTGATTCTATTACTAGTGAACTAGAGCTGAGCATAAAATTGACTCGAAAATTAAGAATTTAATATAAGCAACTTATCATCAACATAAATTTGATCCATATATATAATAGAGATAATTACCTACATGTCATACAATTTAGTTTTATTTATGTCTTACCCATCTATTCTTAGTTAATTACGCTATGCACACTCAAAATATTATAAAATCTTACATACACACATTTTAATTTATTTCTATTATAATGAGTAATCATAAATTTTCAATAACCTAACTATAGTTAGATTACAAAAAATCTGAGCCGTTCATTATATTATTTTAAGGATATTTAAATATGTTTTGAGTGAAAATCTTAAAACATTAATGTTTAGGTGGCGGCAAAGGATGGAGACATCCGCGACGTGAATTGATTTTAGAACAAATTAGTGCTTTAGTGTGGTACTGCGGAAGAGAAAAATATGTACCATTAAGAGTAAAAATATAATTTTAATGATTTATTAACAAAATATTTTTTTCAAATAGATTTTAAGTTTTAACTCAAATATGTGTACGTAAGATTTTATAATATTTTGAGTGTGCATAGCGTAATTAACTAAAAATAGATGGATAAGATATAAATAAAACTAAATTACGTGATATATAAGTAATTATCCCTGTATAATAATGCAAATATAATTAAACTCAAAATCAAGCTTGAAATCAAGATGATCCAAACCGACTGTGAGAGAGCATGAATTTAAAATCAAGGCTTGTTTGCTTAGTTTGTTAATTTTAAATAAACACGCCGTATCATCTATAAAATTTAATTATATTTCATATTATAAAAAAATTTAAAATAAAAATTAATTTTATTTCACATCATATTTATTTATTAAAATAATAACTAACTTATATCGTGTTCCTTATGCATTTCAATATAATAAATAATTTTATTTCATTTCTACATAATCTTCTGCTTGTACTTTTAATGTTATATTCTTAATATCTGTAGAGTGTCCATAGTACTATTTATCCCTGTGAAAGAGATTTCCGAAAATTCTTCTACCCAAAGTTGTTCATTGATTATGCTTCGAGTAGCACCTGTGTCTACTATTGCATAAATATGAAAAAGTTTATAACCGAAAAATTTTATTCTAATACATATTTTATTTAAATGTCGATTAATTTCACGAAGATTCATATTATATCGTATTTCTTATGCATTTCAATATAATAAATAACTTTATTTCATATTATTCATAATTTTTAATAAAAAAATATATTCAACTAATATTAACTTAAAATTAACCTTTATTTAATAAATAGGCTTGAACTTGTAGTAATTTAACTAAACACAAAATTGATTTTATTTGAAGGAATTGCTATTTTAATTTGTAGTAATAACCTTTGACATTGAATAATTTTTAATTTTTATTTTATTTTATTTATTTTTGTTTTATAATGATACTGTTGTATCAGATGGTTCCCATGTGGACTGAGCTGTGACTCTGCAAATTCTCTGGTCCTTCCATGTGGCATCATGCTATATTTTTATTATTTTGTTACTTTAAAAAATAATAATAATAAATTTATAAATTTTAAAAAATTATAAAATTATGAATAAAAAAATAATATCTAAATATCAAAATATTTATATAATATAAAATAACATCAAAATAATATTAAACAAAATACTCTTATAATTTTATTAATGTAAAATAAAATTAATTTTTAATATTTAAATAAAAAATTTATATAAATATCTCATAAAATTATTATATTTACTTATTTTACTCAAAATATAAATAAACATATTAATATTATCATCTTTATTAGTCAACTATTCTTTAATTCGATCTAATTATATCTAAATTAGCCACTATATTAATTATTATTTAATAATATAAAAATATTACTAATATCAATTTAATAATTTAATACATAATATTAATAAGTAACATTTTATCTCCATGTTATATTATATTTATTATTCAATAAAAAATTATTTTAAAATAATCATTTTATTTAATGTGCAAATAATTTTATAAAACATTAATTTAATATTCTTCTTTTAGAGTAAATTACCTTTGGGTCCTTAAAACAACTTGAGTACTTTAAACAGATCCTCAAACTTTAAACTATTTCACCTCGCAAATTCCAATCTCATTCACATCCCTTTAATAATTAAAAGACAAAAATACTCCTTTTTCCCACCACAAGAGAGAAAATATTTTTGTTTTTAATTATTAAGTGATCAAAATGAGACCAAAAAAAAGTCAAAACTTATGAAAAATAATTTAAATTTTGACCGGACTCAATTTACTCTATATTTTATTTCGGAATTAGTTCTTTTTTATGGTTTTTTTTTCCTCAAAATTTCAGTATTCCTAATTTTTTAATATTTTTAAGCATTTAGTTCAGATCACCAATTGAAGAAGACAATGAAGCCCTCATTCCTCGTTTAACACCACAGCAGGCACAGCTTCCAAGCTTCAATGGCATAGCTGATATCTCCTTCCCCATTAAAAAAGAAAGAAAGAAAAATGGCACACACGAACAAAGCAACAACCAATGGCGGACGCAACCCTCGCGTGCACATCCTTTAACTGGCACGGGGGTCGTCTTCTTCCTCGCTTTCACACAGTAAAACCCTAAAATTATATATAATACTAACGGCTACTTTTTTTTTTTTGACTTTCATCAGAGCTGGCCGGAGGAATGAGCGAGGTAGGCCAGAGCACCGACGAGCGGGGCGTTGATGTAGGTCGCCGGCTCTGACTGCGCGTAGTCGGAGCGCAGGTCGGGGAAACGGTCCTGATCGTCGGGGCCGCCAACGACGGCGCCGACGAGGACGTTCGGGTTGGGCTCCGACGAGCTCAGCGCTGCGAAGCCGGCGGAGCAGGGGATGCGCTGCGGGTGCTCCGCCACCGATGGCAGCGACGAGCCGCGGTGGTGGACCCGTTGCGGGTATCGAGGCCCGTATCCCACCATGTAGGACATTCGAAGAGGATTTTCTCCGAGGAGATAGTCGACCTGGCGCTTGGCGATGTCGCGGAGCTTCGCCGGAGTGACGGTGGCGCCGCCGCAGGTGACCAGCGTGGAGGAGAAGGTCAAGTACTTGGCGTAGGTGAGGAGGAGGAAGGAGGTGGACGTCACGTACTGCATGTTGCTGTCGCTCATCTTGTAGAGAAGACCCCCTGTTTCGAAACAGAGCATGAGACTGCTTTTTTTTTTTAAGCAAAAAAAATTGGTAAAGAGTTGGTGATCGAGAAAACCTGGGGTGTATTGGGTTTGGGACAAGGAGGATCCCGGGACGAGGGAGCAGATGAAATTGTCAGCGTGGCCCTTGTAGTCGTGGAGAGACCTGAGATTTTGCACCAAGAATGCCTGCAGATCAGAGCAAAGATTACAAGTTTGAGGATTTTATAGATATTGAAGCTGAGAGGTGAAGAGTAGTGGGACCTTGGAGAGAAGAATGCGAGCTCCGACGTGCTTGTTATCCCAGCCGAAGGTGTTGTCGGACTCGTCGGCCCCAAGGGTCTGTCCATTGGTCTGAATGTAGTTCAAATAAGCTGGGTTTCTTGTAGCTCTGTGCAGCCATGCTGCTCCCCAGAGTAACTCATCCTGTAAGATGAAAAAGTGGAGGATTTCAGAAAGGGGGCATGGCGATTTTCAGAACAAAGCAGGGGGAGACGGAGGGGAAGCCTGATAGCCGGAGTAGGAGCAGTAGAAGGGGCAGACGTAGGGCTTCAGCCCGTTGCTGTAGGGTCCTCTGTGCTTATCAGCAAATGCGAACACCTGGAAGAAAAGGGAATTAAAAAAAGGTTTTCTAGAGCTTGATGAAGAGGCTTTGCATTGGGCTTTACCTGGATGGCTCTCTTTCGGAGAACTCGCGAGTAAACAGGATCGCATCGCCGGAAAACAATGGAGGCGGCAGCGAGAGCAGCAGCGGTCTCAGCGGCGACGTCGGAGCCTGGGTTGCTGCTGTCGATCTTCAGAACGGTTCTGGGGGTGTCCATATCTTCAGGCCTCTCCCAGCAAGCATGATCCTTGTTCGCATCTCCCACCTGAAAACAGAGCAGATTTCAGCGGTCTCCATCTTTAACCCATGTTCTTGGTGAGAATCAATGCTGATCGAAACAGACGGGAGAAAGAGAAACCTGAACGTAGATGGTATTCGGGTAGGCAGTAGCCTTTAGAAGATAGTCGGTAGCCCACCGAATGGCCTCCCTCGCGTGCTGGACTTCGGCTTTCATCATCCCTCCAAATTCTATCACACTCCATGAGAGCATAGTGGCAGTGAAGGCCATGGGGAACCCAAACTTCACGTTGTCCCCTGCATCATAGTACCCTCCGACCAAATCCACCTGCCATTTCCAGCACATAATAAGAATTCATGAAATCAGGGAAGAAACATCAAAGCAAGCAGAAACAGAGCATTCCTTCTTCAAGTCCTTACATTCATCTCAGTTCCGTCAGAAAGACCGGAGTCTCTCCTCCATTTCAGCCTCTGATTCGGAGGGAGTTTCCCGGATCTCTGCCCCTCGAAGAACAGAATGGACTTCGTGAGAGCGTCTCTGTAGTTATGGATAGCCGGACTGTGGTGCGGGTGGTGCTCGTTATGAAAAGCAGTGGCCGTGAAAGACGCGATGAGAAAGAAGAGAGGAAGGTAGAGGAAGAAGGTGAGGGGAGAAGGAGGGAGAGCCATTTGGGTCTTTAACCGACCAAACGAACTAAACTAACGCCACTGAGCAAGGAGTCGAGGAGGAAGAGGTCAATTTATTGAGCGAGAGCAGAGTCCCCTGTTTTTCTCTCCCCTGCTGCGGCCATTATGGCACCACTGTGAAGAGCTTAATAAAAGCATTCACCTCCATCTATTAACTGAGGAAGAGGAAGGGTCACGTGAGATAACCGACCGGACCATCTTAATTTCCTTAAATACCCTTTGCAATATTCATAATCCCCTCCATTTGTGCCTTATGTTTGAAGCCTTTTTATATTCTAAAAGGATATAGTTGGCCGACTAATTGCAGCATTTTTTTTCTATTCTACCGTAGAGAGAGAAAATAATATAATCTTAAATTAATTTGACTGGTCCAATAGAAAAAAGAATAAAATACATTTAATTGGTCAAAGTTGGGAGGTGGGACCCTGCAGTCTAATGAAAGGAAAAGAGTTCATTTTTTCAAAATAACTTAAATTAGCTAATTAACAAAATAAACTCATTTTAAATAAATTAGCAAATTTACAATATATTTTTAATCATTCTGCACAAATTCTAATATAAAAAAATATTATTTTACTTCACATACTTAATAATTTTCAATAAAAAAAATAATTTTATTTTATATTCTGGACTAAAATATTTAATTCGAATATTTTGATTTAGAATGTGAAATAAAATATATATTTTTATTAAAAATTATTGAATATATTAAATAAAATAATATTTTTTATATTAAATTTTGTGTAGAATGATTAAAAAATTTATTTATTTATTATTATTATTTTTAAAATTAGTATTATTTTTGTCCTAATTTGAACCTCACGCTAAATAGGGCTAGAGATTTTAAACTAGGGCTGTAAATAAACCGAGTCGAGCTGAGTAATGGTTTGTTCATATTTTATGTTCATTTACAAAAATTGAGCTCGAGCTTTTTTAGAGCCCATTAATTTTTTTACCAATGAGTACATTGATGTATTTACAAACGAGCATATACAGATCTAAGTTCAAACTTATTTTCATGAAAATGAAAATCATAGACAATCTTTTATATATCAACGATATTAATATATTTATGAACATATTTATTTTTATGATTTATGAAATTTTTTTTAATTAATAAATAAGATATACTGAAAGTTTTAAAAGAGCATTGCATCGAGTTTTATAGTCAATGATCATGTTCTTGAGCTTCGTGCGAATTATAATATATATTTTTAAATTTATCTCTAAATATTATTTAAAATTATAGTGATATTAGATTTTCAGACAAACGATTTCTTGTTCAAAATAGGAGAATAGCTAGACAACAGATCATGTTATTGTATTATTGAAATAGTTATAATTTTACATTTTTATAATTTAATGATTTACGTATATATGAGAAATTTAAAAATAAACTTATCAAGAAATGAACTCAACTCATAATATCTCAGTATGAGTATAAACACTTATTAGATTATACTGTATAATACATATAAATATATTTTTCGTATATATAATACATATAAATATATTTTTCGTATAATAAATTATAGATAGTACCTCACTTCCTTTATTAACACTCGAGCCCCAAGCTTATTTGTGATTCGGAAATTTAACATTCCAATATTTGTGACCGTCTCAAGCAATGAAAATTTTGGTGTTAACAATGTTCTGTCTCTTTAATTTATAATTTTTATGATACATTTTTACTTGCACGATACATATATTATACATTTAATGTAAACTAATATTAATTTTTGGAGAATTATATAATTTTCAAAAAAACTGCAAAATATTTTAAAAAATATTTTTTTTAGGGATAATTACCTATATGTCACACTATTTAGTTTTATTTATGACTTACTAATCCATTTTTAATTAATTACGCTATGTACACTCAAAATATTATAAAATCTTACATACACACATTTTAACTTATTTCTATTATAATGAGTAATCATAATTTTTCAACAATCTAATTATAGTTAGATTACAAAAAAAACTGTGTTATTCATCATATTATTTTAAGAATATTTAAATATATTAGTTAAAATTCTAAAACCTTAATATTTACGTGGTGACAAAAGAATGAGATATCTGTGAATTATTTTTTGGACAAATCAGCACTTTAGTGTGGTATTGAGGAAGAGAAAAATATGTATCATTAAGGGGAATAATAATAATTTTAATAATTTATTAACAGATTTTTTTTTTCAAATAAAATTTGATTAAGTTTTAACTCAAGTGTGTGTTTGTAAGATTTTATAATATTTTGAGTGTGTATAGCGTAATTAACTAAGAATGAATGTATAAAGTATAAATAAAACTAAATGATGTGGCATGTAGGTATTTTTTTTTTTATGTTAAGCGTTAGCACAAAATATATTTTTTACTTTAAAAAGTAATTTTTTTGATAAAAAAAGTTTGCTCACTCAGGTTTCATCACAAATTGTACTTGAAAACATCTAATTTTTTTATAAAAAAATTAGATGTTTTCGGTGAAAAAGGTGAATAAAAGAATATTGCCATCAGTCCACAGAAAATGTCTCACATGCTTTTTTAAATAAAAAAAAATCATGTGAAAATTCTCATTTTCTATTAATTAGCATTTTTATGTGATATTAATTAGCAAATGAAATATCATAAAAAAAAAGCAAATGAAAATAAAACTGATGAGTGGATGGTATTTAGATAATTTCTAATAAAAATATTCAAAATGCTTCATAATATTAAATTTTTTAAGCTTATTTAACGTTAAAGAATGCTCCCAAAATATATAAATATTCACTTGAAGTGATATAAATTTCTTTCAACTTAATTTCCAAAAAAAAACCTTTCAACTATTCTGAACATAATTAAATTTATTATATCATAATGTAAAATTTGAAAAACATTTATAATTATATCAAAATAAAAATAAATTTAATGCTTCAATTTATAAGAATATAACTACTTTTTTATTATTTTTAACAGTGTTTTGAATTCAAAATTTAAATGAATTTTTATAATTTAATTATTCTACCAAGAAATTATAAAAAATCTTCTTTAAGTCAATAACAAAAATCATATGTAAATTGCATCCCACCCTAGGGAGAGTATCAGTGTATCACAAATTGATTTTCATTTTTTAAAAATTGCAATTTAAATTATAGAAATTATAAAAGCATTATCATTTTATCTTAATTTAAATTTAATTATTAATTTTTGTTATTATATTATAAAATAATTAATAATCATTAATTTATTAATTTTAAATTAATTTTAAAATACTAAATTTCAATTTTTTGGAATAGACAAAAAAGAAACAAAAAATATTTAATTTTAAATTTTTAAAGAAAAATAAAATAAAGTAGTTTGATAATTCTGTAAAATATATGTTATATAAACTAATAACAAATATTTAATTTTATATTTTTTATCATAAAAGATCAGTTAAAATGGTGAGATTATGAAAGATGGACCAAATTTGTGATGTTTTACAAATTATGAGAATAAAATTGAGAATCTTTTTTTAAAGTTAGGATCATTTTAAGATCTTCTCACGACCTCTGGGATTCGGATGCAATTTACCCAAAAATCTTTTTTAAGAAACTGCGAACATTAATATCAAAATAAATAAATTGCGAACAGAGAAAAAGCGGAAATAATTTAAAAAAAAAAAAGAAATTTCCTTTCTCAGCTTTCGTTATGGCGGGAAAAGACGGATTGGACCGGCGACAGTTGCCCGCATAAGGGATTGCGTCACGTGCCGCCTGCAATCTCGCACATGATCCGCGTCAGCTCCCCGAAGTTGAAAACCCGAAACTACCCTCGCCTTCTCCAATCACCGTTTGGCCTTGGCCCGTATCATTTCACTTTACGATTTGCTCGAATATCAATTTTATATCAATATAAAAAAATAACAAAAAAAAAAATCTTTTTTTATTTTTTTATGAAGTAAAAATTTCAATTTTCATCAACTATATTATTGAATTCAATCCATCTTTAATTCAATCAATCTAAGGTTGATAACATTTGGCGACTTTTTATTTACTTTTAAATGGATATAAATTTTTATAATTTTTAATTAAATTAAATAAATTATTTCACCAGTTTGGGTGAATTGTTTTTATAACAGATGTTATTTGTATAAAAAAATAACTGTTATTATGACTTTTGGCAGTGATATTATTTGACCACGCTTCTTACTTAGCTCTGTTGTAAAGTTAATTATTTTTATAATCAATTATTTAATTTTAAAATTAGAAAAATTTATTTGTACATAAAAAAAACTGTGATACTATTTACTCATAAGAATATAACTCATACATATGTACATGATATATATCGAAAAACTCATCGTATTAACTTACCACATAAAAGTACTTTTTAGCTGATAGGAATATTAATTATTTATTATTATCTATTTGATAAAGACTAGGAATATTATTATTATTATTATTATTTGATAAAGACATGATATTATTATTATGCAACATATTTATTCTTTCTGTATTATAGTTTTCTGTGACGCCACAGAAGAAGACCACTAGTGATCGCCAGATGATATCGTAAGAGAAAAAAAATACTGAGACAAATTGAGGCTCCTGACATACTTATAAGCTGAATAATGAGTGGTGCAGGAATGAATCGTCCTATATCGGAAAGGGAGAGAGATTATGTGTAATATCCCAAAAATTTAGATAGAGAGATTATGTGTAATATCCCAAAAATTTAAATTTTGATGTGTATTATAAATTAGAATTGTATGTACAAATTTGAGTGATAAATGATATTTACGGTATTTTGGTATAGAAAATATAGAAGAAATTTTGGGTGGTACTTTTGATTTATTTGATCTCCAAAAATAACTAAGAAAGAGTGATAAAAGAAGTATTGAATTTAGAAATAATTTTTGTAAGATCTAGTAATTATTTGAAAATATTAAGATAAATATTAGAAAATTCTTTTCTTTATTTAAATTTGAATTTATTTAATATCTCATAATTTATTTGAATATTTATTGATTTAAAATTCTCATGAGTATATTTATAAAAATTAGAGATAATTAAGCGATATGGTTATAGGATAAAAGATGATTTATTATTATTATTTAAAATTTGAATTTATGAGATTTAACTATCCCTTAATTTTAGCCTTAGAAGAAATACCAGATTTACCCTTACATTGAGTTATTAAGAAAAATAATATTTCTCTTCTTTCACATATCGATTCATCTCTCTCCCGATTCATAACTGTCGACCCTAGCCCCCTCCTTGGCCGAAAATGAGAAAGGGTGAGGGAGAGAGAAAAGAGAGAAGAAAGAGAAAAGAGAAGGGAGAATTAGAGATCCGAGGCATGACAATCTTTTTCTTTCGAATCGGCAACCACGGAAGAAGAATTTCAAAGATTCGGATAGGAAGGCAAAAGGAAAAGAAGGAAAAAAAGGAGATATTTTATGATTCCTTGAGGTAGGAGATTTCTCTAACTATTATGGTTTAAATAATAAAAAATAAGAATTCACATAATTTGATTTATAATAATTTGACAAGGATTGAATAAATTTAATATTTAATTATTTACAAAATTTTATTTTATTACATTGCTGATATTTTCTTCATGTTTATGGCTGTAAATTTCGTTTATGGGTTTAAAATATCTTATTAGAGAAATTTGTTTAGATATACGCACGATTGTATATTGCTGGAAATTTTCTATTTCAGATCTGAGCTTTATAGCATCTGTTTGGGGTATCATATGATCTCGAATTTTGTTGAAAATTATGTGAGTTAGATCTTGAAGTTACCTACAACTTTTGTGAAGGAAAGTTTGATTGATTCTGAATACAAAGTATAATTTCAGTGTTATTAGTAAATTCTGATAGAAATTCAGATTTTCTGACCGAGTATAATTCATAGGGGATTTGGTATACCAAATGAATTCGGATTGACATGAAATTTTATATAAAGATAGAGAACACATTATAATACAACTTTTATATAGAAAATTTCTTTTAAACAAATTATTTTGGATGAGATTTTGTTAGAGAAACTTGACATAAAAATCTATATTTGAAATAGCTTATCATCACATGTAGATTAAATGAAGATTTTTTTATATTAAATGGTTGCTATTAAATATGAATTTGGAGATTATTAGATTATTTGATTATTTATTATATTTATATAGTGCTCTTACTAATTAGCCTAGAGATATATATTTTATTATTAGAAACCCAAACAATTGAGTTACTTTGGCAGAGATATTAGTTATTATATTTAGAAGAATTGGACATATGAAATTAATTTCAAATGCTATGAGATAATGAGGATTGATGATTTAATTAATCTTTGATAATTTGAAGTTTAAAATTTATGCTAAATAGATTTATTGATAGATGATTTGATTCGAATAGTGATGATATTTTTATAATCATAGAGTATAAATGTAAAATTTGGAATTGATCATGATTCAATTTGATTTATTTTAATATGAGACTCAAATGTGGATTATAATTATATTATTAGCTCTAATCACACTCTCATCAAATTTTGATTGAGGTTTCACAAATTATATGTGGAGATTTAATGATCTTTATTAATTTAGATTAAAATATCTTTGAATATATCATGATTATTTGTATTAGTGATTACTGAATTGTTATAGAAATTTGATTCAAATAGAAGAGATAACTTAAAATTAAATTATCGAGGTTATGAGATACAAGGTGGATTGTGATAGTTTAATAATGCATAGTGCATATAAATTATTATGAATTAATTGCTGATTCTGTTTATTTCTTCAAATATGAGATAAATATATTATACAATGATATATCTCTTTTCCTCAACTGTGACACCAACGGGAGGACAAGTGTATGAACTTGTCGTCACATTCGATGTGAATATACTGACTCACGACTGTGACACATACGGGAAGACAAGTGTATGGACTTGTCGTCACATTCGATGTGAATATATTAACTTATGTTTGTGACACCTATAGGAGGGCAAGTGTACGAAATAACTTATGTTTGTGACACCTATAGGAGGGTAAGTGTACGAACTTGTCGTCACATTCGATGAGAATATATTGACTTGTGTTTGTAACACCTACGGGAGGATAAGTGTATGGACTTGTCATCACATTCGATAAGAATATATTAATTTGTGTTTGTATGGGAGGGCAACTGTACGGACTTGTTGTCACATTTAAAAATATAATATGATATTTAGGCAAGTGTATGAGCTTGTTATATGATTAAATTTATAATCAAGATTTTAAAGGCGACAATGGATTAAAAGTTAAATGCGATTTCTATGGGATTGTGCACCTGCCTTAGCTCGAGTATATTATATTTGGCACGACGGTGTCCATTGGCAGTTTTCGACTGTCATGGGGGGTGACGATCCCCAAAGCAGATACGTGTTTGCTGTGGATACGTGTCCACTAGAGGTCCTCACATGATATTTGGCGCGACGACGTCCATTGGATATGCTTACGGAGGGCTATTTATGGGGGTGACAATCCTCAAATGTGTAAAAAACAGCTGAGGCGTAGTACGAAAAATCGCGGGCCCAAAAGAGTAAAATAAAATTAATTAAAAAGGAATTTACTCGTTAATCATATTTTTATATTTATTCTGTTATCATGTTTATATTATAATTATTAGGCAAATTATGTTGCATTTGTTTATGTTTAGTATTCGTATTGTGCTAATTATCTATCATTCATTTATATTATTAAATTGTTCATAAGAAATTCATGATATACATGCTCATTTATTTGATAGTACTCGTGTTATAAATTCTTATTTGATATATTCTGTTATACGATTTAAGTACGCATAATTATCAAAGTCATTGCTATCATGCTATTTATTCATTTAATATAAGTTCATAAATGTTGCTAAGTATGTATATAATAATTCTTTTAAATCTCAAAATAACAAATTTGTGATCATGAAAACATATTAAATATTTTATGTAGCCTATAACTAGTTGATATCTCCTACTGAGTCCTGTTGGTGGAATGACGTTATTTTCGGCAATATTTTTATAGGTTTAGCACAAGCATAAGAGACATGAGTGAGAGATAATTAGAAGATTGTTTTAGATTATTTGTGTTTAAGATTTTATTTTTATTTATAGTGTAACATAGTAATTGTATATTGAGGACAGGTTTATATTAAGATATAGTGGAATTATTTGAGGATAAAAAAATTTAAATGATTCTGAGTTTTATAAGTAGATAATATGATCTCAAATGATAAAGATATTTTTTAAGACAATCATAAGACTAATGATAAAAAATTCTATAGTTAAGTGCGCTTGAGCTAGAATAGCACTGAAATTAGTGAACTCTTGGGAAGTGCTCAAGTTACATAATTTTTTTAAAGCTAAAATAAATAATACCTTTATAACAGGATCATGAAATAAAAATAAAAAAATAAAAAAAACAGGATCTGTACCACACTTTCCTTCTTATGTAGCATAATCCAATGGTTACATAATAATTATATATTAAATAAAGCAAAAATGCTATGAAAGAATTAAGATGCGCTGTGTAGAACAGTAGAATGCATTAAATTAGTCAGATTAAATTTAAATAATGTTTGGCTTAATATTATCTTTATATTATTCATATTATTTAAAAAATAATTATTTAATTTAATGATATTTTTAAATAATTTTTAAAAATTATAAAATTACTATTCAAAATATAACATCTAAATATCATAATATCTAAATAATAAATCCCCTCTTAACAACTCTAGTATTATATATCATATAAACATGAACTTTAATATTATTAATATTTCATTATATTTACATTATACATAAAATTTAATCTAAATCGTTAATTTTATTTTACTTTTAATATATATGTTAAAATAATAATTAATTAATTTTATATACCTCTCATATCTCAATACAGTAAGTAGATTATAATTTTTTTTGTTTTAAATTAACTTTAATTTATTAAAATTAACTTTTTAATTCTTGAATATGCTGTATAAAATAAACTGCTCATAAAATATATATTATTTATAACGTCAAAAAATGATATATGCGGTAAATTCGAGCAATAATTAAAACAAAAATTGTTTCAACCTGATGCAACTATGAACCGACTTTTTTTCCAACTTTATATGACTGTTTGGCAACTGACTAAAAAAAATGACTATGACAAAAATCTTAAATTTATTTTAAAAAAATCTTTAAAATTTATTTTAAAAAAATCTTTAAAATTTATTTTATATCTCATCTTATATAAATTTCAATATTAAACACTCATTTTATTTCACATTCAACACAATTTTTAATATAATTAATTTACTTTATTTCATATTATACACATTTTTTTAAATTTTTTACAAAAAAATTTAAATTATCTTTTTTTCCTTCAACCAAACAAAGTTATAATACTTGAGTCACTTATATCGATGCAAAGGATGAGCAAAATAACACAAATGAACAAATTACTTGAAAATTGAGTTAATTAGAATACTTAATTTAAATTACTTGAAGTTGATTTTTTAGAAATTTGATATAGCTAGTTTGAAAAGTAATTTGAACCGACTCTCAAAATTTATATTTAAATAATATATATATATATTAAAAAATAAAAAAATTACTTATGCCACCTCTAAAATAAGTTTTATTATATATTTTCAACCCCAAAGTTATTACATTAAGATTAATAGTCAATATTTAAAATGATCAATGTTTAAAATGGCCAATGTTTCGCCCCACAAAGTTAAGATCACAGAAAAATAATAGAAGTGAAGAAAGAGGTTTAGTTTGTAAATAATCATTCAAAATTAACTAAATTTTGAGAATGAAATATGTAATAAAACTTACTTTAGGAGAGGGTGAAACATGAAATTTAGTAATTAGTATTTGGTAATTTAGTAATTAGTAAATGGTAATTTAGTAATTAGTATTTGGTGATTTTAAACTTGAAATTTTAACTAAATCAAGCTGATTCAAATCTGAAGTAGGTTTGCTCGTAATCTATTTTTTTGAGTTTAGACGAGTCTGAATTGAAATAATTTTTTATTTTGAGTTAGTTTAAACTCGAGATTTTTGATTTCGAGTTGGATTCATTTTGCTAAAATTCAACTTGAGATCAGCCATAAAATTCAAAGCCTCGTGATTCGTGCACAGATAAAATTCTCCGATGTGAGCACCATGGCTTCTTTCTCCAGCCACGCTGGCCCAGCTCTGCGACCTCGTTGATCGCGTCAGAAAGCGGCGCCATCATCGCCGGCAATGCCGGCGGTTTCGGCCGCTGGCTGCAGCTTTTTTTTTTCCGTCCTCTCGTTTGCGAACGGCGCGGACGGGGGTGGGGGGGGGCCACGGTTTTGGCGCTAGCGGTCGCGGGTAGCCGTTAGGTTGCCGTTAGGGAGGCAACCGCTAGTAGCCGTTAGCGGCCGTTTGAATGCCTCGAAAGGATGCAAGAGAAAACGATGCCCTTTGAACTTTATCGGCGTGGCCTGTTGGCTTTTGCCGGTAAGTTGCGCTCCTCTTGATGCAGCATTTTTTATATATTACATATATATATATATATATATATATATATATATTTAGGAATAAGTACATCCAGGTCCATAAATTTAAAGCTAATAAAACACAAGTCCATATTTTTAAAATTATAACCCCCTCTCTTTTCCCGATCACGAGCACGCGCGGGGCAGCGCGGCCACCGGTGGACACGTCGCATGGCCACGGACCGCCCGACGACTGCACAGCCTCACGCGTCCGCGGGATCTCTCTCGTTTTATTTATTTATAGAACTTGATGCTGCAGTTCTTTCTAAGTATTTTGGTCATTTTTTTTGACACGAAGACTAAAATCAAAATAGTATTTTAAAAAAAATAATAAAATAATAAATTTTATTATTATTTTACATAAATTTTAAAATAAAATATTATTTTATTTTATATACTAATAAAAATATCAACTCTATTTCATATCCTAAATCAAAATATTTGAATAAAAAACTATTCAGTATATAAAATTAAATAATATTTTTATATTAAAATTTGTGTAAAATAATTAAAATAATTTATTTATTTATTATTATCATTTTATTTTTAAATTAATATCATTTTGGTCGTCGCTCTAAACAGACCTTAATCTACTTGTATACTAATAAAAAATAAATTAATATAATCAAACGTTGTTACAAATTAACTTTAATTTTTAAAAAACTTTTATTTAGATATTTGGGATTGTAAAATTATTATCATTTGGCCACAATTAAAACACAACAATTAATTTTTTATCATTACACTGTAAGATTATTTTTAATAATTAAATTTTTAATTTTTAAAATATAATTTTTAAATATTAATATTTTCATTTTATTTAATTCAATAAAACGTATGAATTAATATAACATTAAAAATTAGTTTGAGATTAAAACATGTTGTTATATAGTAAATAATTTTAATTAATCAATGTATTGTATAACATATAATAATAATAATAATAATAGTTTTTGTAAATTCTTGAAGATAATCTAAAGCCAAATAAAAACAATGACTTGTTAATGTTAAAAATTGAAACTAACTGAGAGATCAATTAATCAAAATATTATTTGTGATAATTTAGAATAATATAAATGTAAAAATAGTTTGAGGTAGCATTAGAAATAACTTGTTAAAGAAATACATGTATTAAAGTACAGAAATTAACTATTGTGATACAAATTGAGTAGATTTTAAATGATATTTTCATAAAAATATGAATTTTTAATTTGAGGTATTTACACATGTCACTCCTAAAATTCAACTTTTTACTCATTTCATTTTCAAAATTAAATATTTATAATAATCACTTTATACTTTAAATATATAATTACAGATATTATCTTTTCCATTATATTGGAAGAGATCTAGTTATTTATCTTATTGAAGGAGATGAAAATCTAATCATTCATCATTATTAGAAGATGATAGCTTATAATTATGTATTCAAAATATGAAATATAAGTATAAGTATTTAATTTTGAGAGTCGAATGAATAAAAATCTCAATTTTAGGGTGATACATCTAAATTCTCGTTATAATTTTAGGGTGATACTCTTTTTGCGACTTGGTTCCTCAAACTTGCTTATTTGGTTATTATTTTATTTTAGAAGATTTTCACCGCTTGTATCTTATGCTCAACTTGATTCTATAACGTATTATTATTCGGTCATCAGCAAAAATATTTTCTATTCTCAATTTTTTGTTGGATCCTAGAAATAATAATCACAATTTTTATGAAAAGATAAAAGAGAAAAAGTTCAAAATTCACAAGTTTTTCCCTATTCTTGATAAAAGTAATTTTGTATTTGTCTTAGCTATTTTTGGACTAGATATATAAAATATTATTGTAGCATTATGATGAAAATATTATTTTGAATTATTTACTTTCAAAATAATATATATGCAAAATATAAGATAACATTGATTTTTAATATTTAAAATTTTTAAAATGTGAAATAAATTAAAAATTAGCATAAACATTTTAAAAATAAGCTTGGGGTATTTTGAAGTTTTATCAAAGACAGGAGTGACCCAAGTATCGCTGTTAAAAGCGGCTTAAATCTTTAGTTTATTAAATACTATTAAATCACATGCATACATATTCATTAATAATATGACTGATTTTGTTACTTTTTCTGCCAATAAAGTTAATATATGATGAAATAAGGGTATAATCTTGTTGAAGATTGAGACTATTATACTTAATATATTTATTTTATTTTTTATAATATCCTAAGTTTGACTTTAAAAAAAAAAAAGGACCACCATATACTTTGGTCCTTAGTGGACCAGCTAGTGTTTTTTAAAGTAAATGGGCTTTTTATGGGGCCTGGCCCATATAATCCATTCTGTTGAAATATCATTGGCAAAACGGCAACAAGTTGTATAATTAATTTGATGAAATTACCAAACATTAAAATCAATAATTTACGAATATATTAGAAAAAAAAACATTTGTAAACACGTAGACTTAAATTTAAAAACAACATAGAAACAACATCCGAGTTAAATAATTAAAAACATTAAAGAGTTTTTCATTTTGTACCAAATTTATTGAATTAAACTGCATACATAGATATTATATATAATATTCTATTAAGTCAGAATCAAGATGCAATTTTCCCCTAAATTATTCATAACTAATGCTTAATTTAAGACAAATGCATATTAATGTAGATAATTAACCTTAACTCAATCCGGAAGTGTAGGGGATGCCGTAGCCCTTCAGCCACTGATCCCCCTGGATGAAATCACCGACGGTGAACTTCATCGCCTCCGCGGCGCTGGTGATCACCCTGTACCCCGGCCACTTGACCCTCGCCGTCGTGTTGGCACCCGGCCCCCTGTTCTGGTACTCGCCGTAGAACAGAGTGTCGAGCGCGAAGCTACCGTTCCACTCCAGCCACCCGGCCGGATCGATCAGGGAGTCGAGGAACGACTGGAGGATCACCGTGCGGGAGTACTTCTTCCACGGTCGGCCGAGGTAGGTCTGGAACTGGGAGAGCACCGGAACGAGGTCGGCGGCGGCGGCGATCTTGCTGCTCTGGATGGAGATGCCGGTGTTCTGGTTGGGGTCCTCGCGACCCTGGGCGGTGAAGACGTTCTTCTGGCTGGGGTTGGGCTTGCGGGCGTAGAAGTTGCAGGACTGAAGGACGACGGGGGAGTCGCCGAAGACGATGTCGATGGTGCCGTAGATGTCGCACTCGCGGTAGAACTGGCGGAGGGAGTGAACGTACAGGGTGTCCTGGTAGCCGACGAAACTGCAGCGGTAGAAGGCGGAGAGGTCGGCGCCGGTGCGGAGGGCGACAGCCTGGTGCTTCGAGGGGCCGGCGGAGTTCTCGATCGTCAGGTCGCGGCCGATGAAGCCATTTCCGACCACCGCTGCACGGCGGGAAACAGCCAAATAGTTGTTATCAGTTCAAGTTTGAAATCCTTATCCCGCTATTTTTTTTGGGTAAATTACATCTGGGTCCTTCCGATAAGACAACGTTACAAACAGTACAGAATATTTTTAACTTGTTACAGTTGAGTACCAAGCGCACGTTACGCTTTTAAATTAGGTTTCACTAGGCTGAAAAGAATATTTTGGAAAATATATTGCATATGTATAATAGATCAATATTATTGTATCTTTGGTCTCTTTTTTGGGTCACATGCGTATTTTATTTTTGATTCCTTTAAGAAAAGCACTAATATATTACAACTAATCTGTTTGGTGTGAGAACTAAAATCATGATTAAAATAATACTAATTTAAAAAAAATAATAATAATAAATAAAAGTTTTAATTATTCTACATAAATTTTAATATAAAAAAATATTATTTTACTTCACATATTCAATAATTTTTAATAAAAATATTAACTTTATTTCATATCCTATATTAAAATACTCGATTTGAATATTTTGGTTTAGGATGTGAAATAAAATTGATATTTTTGTTGAAATTTATTGAGCATGTGAACTAAAATAATATTTTTTTATTAAAATTTATATGAAATGATTAAAAAAATTTATTTATTATGATTATTATTGTTGTTTTTTAAACTAGTATTATTTTGATTCTCGCGCTAAACAGAGCTGTGCACGTGGCATGCATCACAATAACAAAAATACATTTATAAACGAGCATATTATTCAGCCTAATTCGATATCAAAATCAAATTGCATATAAGACTAAATCAAATTATTATAATTTAGTCTTTCTTTATAATATTTGAAGTTTTATCATGATAATAAATTGTATAATAAATAAATTTATTATTGTAAATATTAGATACTATATTTGATAGATAATACTATTCTTAACACTTTTTTTATAAAAAATTTGTGATATAGCAGTTCAACCAATTTAATGACTAATTTTACTGATCTAATTATGAACTGAATAGTAGAGTGATTTTTAATTCGATCTAATTTTGACAACATTGTGACAAACTATTAAATGGGGAGTTATGTGCGATTGCATTGAAGCTAACTTTTAATCGTAATTGAGAGACCCAAAAACACGAGGACCCCAACCTAGAACTCAAATGTAACAAATTTTAATTATCATCGCCATAAAAAATAATAATTAAAAAATCAAAATCCGAGCCATCCTATAACAATTTTCAACTTGATCGACAAACCCGCACTCAATCCACAGGTCGACATTATATATAAATTTATATCATAAAATGAGTTGATCGAATATGGCCTGTATAAAACCCTAATACGAGTTGACAGTTTAGCTAATATACTACACAATAATGACCCATTAAATTTTTTTATTTTTTATTCTAATATTATTTTTGATATTAATAATTAGATATATGTCACATAATTTAATTCAATTTTTAATTTTTATAATTAAATTTACAAATTTTTTATTATTCAAAAATTATAATAAACAGATTGACGACTTGATTTCATGTCAACTATTATCATCTATTAATTTACTCAATCAAGATCTTAGAAGAATGAATGTGACTCGAGATTTTCTTGACGACAATATAAAAAATATATTTTAATGTTATTATTAAATATAATATCTTTCTTTAATAATGTCATATATTATATGTGAGTTACATCATGAGATTTGATTCAACTAAATTAAATTGGGCTAAATTTGACTTATAATAAGATCACAATAAATAAAATCTATTAATGGATTCCAATTGACAACCTTATCTACGGCAACCTTAATTTAAATACAAAAATAAAATAAAATATGATTGAATTGAAACGTGAAAATCACGTGACCGCCGACAATTTTCGTGGACCACAATATTTTCAGCAGCACCAAATGCTGGTCCGTGATGTGGGTCCGTGCACGGCGAGCCCATGAGCACACATTTACGCTCAACGGTCACATCTCCTTTTAACTCAAACTTAGAATTGAAGTTGATTTAGTTTTCAAATAGTATTCTAATTTCAAACTCTACAAACTCGTTGAATCCACATTATACGACAAACTCGTTGAGACGTAGCCCTGAATTTTAGTTATTCAATTGAGAGATCTAGCCTATTGGGGATTCTCGAATTTGTACCATTACAATTTTCAAAAAAATTAGATGAGATTACATTAAAGTAAACCTATGCAAGTTTAGTGGGATGTTTTGAGATTTCATTTGAAATATCTGCGAAATAAAATTTTATTACATTCGGCTGATCGAATGATTCACTTAGGATGGACTTCGCGTCAGTATTGAGTGGGCCCTACTACTGATGTGGTGTCTCCTATTGCTTTCGATCAGTCAAATTCAATAATTATTTTAGCTTTATCTTTGATGAATTTTTTTTAAAAATTTTATAAACCTATATTGAAAACACAATTACATAATTTTAATTTGAGGAAAACTTCATTTAATTTTTACTTTAATGTAATCTCATCTAATTTTTTTGAATAGGGTTGTTCACGTCCCACAGCTAGACTCGATTATTCATGAGTTTGATCTAAACTCGTTCCCATGACCACTCGAGTCCTGACTCTAATATTATGGTCAACACGTTAATATCTTATATTCATTGATCTTAATTTGCACGATCTATTCCCCGAATCAAAGTATGAATTATCTAAAATAGAAATATCCATCCTTATATATTCATTATCAAATAAAAATAACATTAATTAGGGGTGAGAGTATGGCTGGGAGATTAAATGTAGTCGTGTAATGCTCGAATATATTAGTTTGAATTGAGTTTGACTCAAATTTATTGAGAAAAGTCATGAGCTATAATCAGATCAAATCAAACTTGCATTAACTTTATTTTTTTAAATATAAATAATATCATCATTAATTTAATATAATTATTTAAGAAAAATTACATACATATATTACTTTATAAAATTACATATACATATTTACCGCTTTTTAAATTTTATTTACACTGATTTTACGTATAATCTTAGATATTATATTTACCCCACTCAAGTTAACCTTCGTTAATAATAAATAAATAAATCTTGAAAAATAATTAATATATAAATATCATCTTTCAAAATGATATATTTATAATTTTTTAATTATTTAATACGTGTACACGAACATATATTAATTATAAAAATTAGAATACATGCAAGTTGACTAAGTTTCAAATCCTTTAAAGAGGTGATAACTGATTTTTTTTTATTTTTCACAAATATATATTAGTTCGCTTCATTAATGCTTGAGCCAGCTTGAAGTCTGTAAAATGAACATCTAAATTAAATTGAGATGAAATAAGCTTGAGCCAAGTCTAGCTTAATTCAAACTCATATCACCCATAATCCTACAACATGAAATTTACAACGGGGTAATTTAAATTCAAACTCTCGT
Source organism: Apostasia shenzhenica (assembly GCA_002786265.1). Taxonomy (NCBI): domain Eukaryota; kingdom Viridiplantae; phylum Streptophyta; class Magnoliopsida; order Asparagales; family Orchidaceae; genus Apostasia; species Apostasia shenzhenica. The sequence goes on from KZ451961.1 coordinate 1,188,789, forward strand.
GTTTCATTCTTAGCGATCTATTTGTTTGTAAAATTAAATTTAGATAGAGATATTTTTTATTAAAAATTGTGAATGATATGAAATAAAATTAATTATTATATTAAGATATGTGAGGAATGTAATATAAGTTTGTTATTATTTTGATAATATATATATAATGTAAAATAAATTAATTTTTAATATTAAATTTTATGTGTGATAATATATATATATATATA
>KZ451961.1:1189031-1235425 GCA_002786265.1 Apostasia shenzhenica
CCGCGAGGATGTGAAACGTACACGGGTGCTCCTGATAGCCGACGAAACTGCAGCGGTAGAAGGCGGAGAGGTCGGCGCCGGTGCGGAGGGCGAACAGCTGGTGCTTCGAGGGGCCGGCGGAGTTCTCGATCGTCAGGTCGCGGCCGATGAAGCCATTTCCGACCACCGCTGCACGGACGGGAAAACAGCCAAATAGTTGTATCAGTTCAAGTCTGAAATCCTTATCCCTCTATTTTTTTTTGGGTCAATTACATCTGGGTCCTTCGATAAGACACGTTACAAACAGTACAGAATATTTTTTAACTTGTTACAGTTGAGTACCAAGCGCACGTTACGCTTTTTAAATTAGGTTTCCACTAGCTGAAAAGAATATTTTGAAATATATATTGATATGTATAATAGATCAATATTATTGTATCTTTGGTCTCTTTTTGGGTCACATGCGTATTTTATTTTTGATTCTTTAAGAAAAGCACTAATATATTACAACCAGCCTATTTGGTGTAAGAACTAAAATCATGATTAAATAGTATTAATTTAAAAATATTAATAATAATTATAATAAAAATTTTATTATTCTACACAAATTTTAATATTAAAAAAATATTATTTTATTTCACATATTCAATTAATTTTTAATAAAAATATTAACTTTATTTCATTTTATCCTATATAAAAATACTCGTGTTGAATATTTTTGGTTTAGAATATAAAATAAAATTGATATTTTGTTGACATTTATTGAGCATATGTGACTAAGAAATAATATTTTTTTTATAAAATTTATATTGAAATGATTAAAAATTTATTTATTATTATGATTATATTATTGTTGTTTTTTTAAAACATATTATTTTGATTCTCGCGCATGCATCACAATAACAAATAACACATTTATTAACGAGCATATTATTCAGCCTAATTTCGATAATCAAAAATCAAATTGCATATAAGGACTAAATCAAATTATTATAATTTAGTCTTTCTTTATAATATTTGAAGTTTTATCATGATATAAATTGTATAATAATAAATTTATTATTGTAATATTAATACTATATTTGATAGATAATACTATTCTTATCATTTTTTTTATAAAAAATTTGTGATATAGCAGTTCAAACCAATTCAACGACTAATTTTATTGATCTAATTATGAACTGAATAGTAGACTGATTTTTAATTCGATTCAAAATTTTGACAACATTGTGACAAACTATTAAATGGGGAGTTATGTGCGATTGCATTGATGCTAACTTTTAATCGTATTGAGAGACCCAAAAACACGAGGACCCCAACCTAAGAACTCAAATGTAACAAATTTTAATTATCGTCGCCATAAAAAATAATAATTAAAAAATCAAAATCCGAGCCATCCTATAGCAATTTTCAACTTGATCGACAAAACCCGCGCACTCAATCTGACACAGGTCGACATTATATATAAATTTATATCATTAAAATGAGTTGATCGAATATGGCCTGTTATAAAATCTAATACGAGTTGACAGTTTAGCTAATATACTACATAATAATGACCCATTAAATTTTTTTTATTTTTTATTCTAAATTCATTTTGATATTAATAATTAGATATATGTCACATAATTTAATTCAATTTTTAAATTTTTATAATAAATTTACAAAATTTTTATTATTTCAAAAATTATAATAAACAGATTGACGACTTGATTTCATGTTCAACTATTGTCATCTATTATTTACTCAATCCAGATCTTAGAAGAATGAGATGTGACTCGATATTTTTTTGATGACAATATAAAAAATATATTTTAATGTTATTATTAAATATAATATCTTTCTTTAATAATTCATATATTATATGTGAGTACCATCATGAGATTTGATTCCATAATTAAATAAATTATTAAATTGGGCTAAATTTGAATATAATAGATCACAATAAATAAAATCTATTAATGGATTCCAATTGACAACTTATCTACGGCAACCTTAATTTAAATACCAAAACAATAAAATAAATAAAATATGATTTTGAATTGAAACGTGAAAATCACGTGACCGCCGACAATTTTCGTGGACCACAATATTTTCAGCAGCACCAAATGCTGGTCCGTGACGAGGGCTTGTGGGTCCGTGGCACGGCGAGCCCATGAGCACACATTTACGCTCGTGAGGTCCATGACCATGTTCAAGGTCACATCTCCTGTTCACCCTAAATTGGCTGACAGGGTGCGCAAAATATGTTTGTAAACCGAAAAAAATCGAACCGAATCGTTTAAATTTATGTAGTTTGGTTTGATTTAGAAATCTATCGGTTTAAATGATGATTTGATATTTTGAGTATTTCGATTATTGAGGTTTGGATTCAAGTTTCACGTGTTTAGAAATCAAACCGACCAATTAACAGATTATTAAATAACTCACATATAAATATGATTTTAAGGTTAGATCAGTTCAGTTGATATAGTAGTTTTAACAGTACTGACTTTGAATCTATTAAAATGATAGTGGTATATTATATATTTATAAAGTTTTTATAGTATATTTTTTTTAGCTGTGTGTTAATTAGGATGAATTCTTACAACGGAGACTATCTGAAACTTTAAAAAATATTAATCATTATTTTAATAAACGGATGAAAGTTTTGTTATGTAATTTCGATATTACTCTGATATTGATATAATGATATGTGCAATTGCTTCTGAATTTCTTTCTAAATTTTTTGTTAGTTCATTTTGGTGATGCAATTGAGTTATTTAAGTAAAATTACTTATTGTGCTAAATTATTTTTATATTAAGCTATTATCTAGATCTTATTAATATATTAATATTTAATATTATTATAAGAAAAATTTTTAGATAAAAAAATATGTCTTAACCAAACCAAACCAAACCAAACTAAACCGATATTTATTTTGTTGATTGGTTTGATTTATAATATAATTTGGTTGGTTTGATTTCATTAAATCTAAAACGAACTCAATCTTTTTTTTTGTTTGGTCACCAAACCAACCAATTAAATCGAATACACAGGCCTAGCTGTCACACACGCTCTGTTTCAACTCAAACTTAGAATTGAAGTTGATTTAGTTTTCAAATCGTATTCGAATTTGAAACTCGACAAACTCATTAAATCCACATTATATGTCAAAGTCACCGTGATATCATATTACAATGTGAAGCTCTAGCCTACTGGGGATTCTCGAATTTGTATCATTACAATTTTCAAAAAAAATTAGATGAGATTACACTGATTTTACCGTATAATCTTAGATATTATATTTACCCCACTCAAGTTAACCTCCGTTACTACAACAACAACAACAATCAAGCCTTAATCCCACTAAGTGGGGTCGGCTCTAACCTCCATTACTAATAAATAAAAATCATAAAATATTTTGTTTGTAAGCCGCTCTCAACCCAACGCCATCTCACTGGTACCCATGACTATAATTCGACCATCATCAACAATCATATATCGGTTATTATTTGCTGAAAGCCACGGTATGTAACAATACTGTTGGTCACTATTAACGACCATATCACACATCGTCGACCACCGGTTGCCACTACTAACTATCATCAAAGATATTTGAGTTAAATTAACTATAATAATATTAAAAAGTATCACTATTATAATATTAAAATTACAGAATGCAACATATATAAATAAATCTTGAAAAATAATTAATATATAAATATCATCTTTCAAAATGACATATTTATAATTTTTTAATTATTTATTACGTGTACGCAAACATATATTAGTTAAAAAATTAGGGGTACATGCAAGTTGACTAAGTTTCAAATCCTTTAAAGAGTGATAACTGATTTTTTTTTTCACAAATATATATTAGTTCGCTTAATTAATGCTTGAGCCAGTCCGTTAAATGAACATCCAAATTAAATTTAGATGAGATAAGCTTGAGCCATATCTAGCTTACTTCAAACTCATATCACCCATAATTTTTTCCATCCTACAACATGAAATTTACAACGGGATGATTTAAATCCAAACTCTCGTGTTTCATTCTTAACGATTTGTTTGTTTGTAAAATTTAATTTAATAAAATTAAAAATAAATAGAGATATTTTTTATTAAAAACTGTGAAATGTATAAAATAAAGTTAATTATTATATTTGAGATATGTGAAGAATGTGAAATAAAGTTAATTATTATATTAAAAAATTGGAAGAATGTGATATAAATTAGTTATTATTTTGATAATATACATAGATGTAAAATAAAATTAATTTTTATATTAAATTTTATGTGATATATAATATATATATATATATATATATATTATATATAATGTTGTTAATGATGGTTTATAAATTGCTATAACGGATATAAAAAAAAACTGTAATTACGAAAATAATTAAGATATTAGATCGAGGTGCACTCACCGACGGTGGCTGACCGAAAGGTGGTCCAGCCGTCGACGACGTTCCGGTTAGCCTTGATCACTGTATTCCCGATCCCATCTCCGACGAACATCAAGTTGATCTTGTTCGTCCCCACCTCCACATTCTCGAAATAAGCCCCGGCTTTTATGTAAATCACGAACCTCGCCGCGCTGTTGTTCGGCGCCGCCGCTACCGCCGCCCCTACGGTCGTGAAGTTTCCGCTTCCGTCCGTCGCGACCACCAGGTCAGCCTTGAGACCTCCCGGCGCTGCCGCCAGCAGCCGTCTGTCCTTCCGGCTTACCCACGCCGGAAACCCGCCCTTCATTTTCCCATAACCTTCGAAAGGTTCGCCTTTAGCTCCGACGCCGGGCGGCGGAGGTATTTTCTTGGCCATGGCGAGGGCGTTGCTGACTAGGCGGTAGGTGTGGACGAGGGCGTGTTCGATCTGGGGGCGGATGCTTTCTGCTTCGGGGACGAAGGCGAAGCCGTCGAGGCAGGTGAACTGGTCGGTGATGGCGGCGGAGAGTATCGTGAATAGCTCGGCGAGGCGGGTGCTGGGGTTGGAGAGGCAGAGGTCGGAGACGGCGAGGTGGAGGAAGTCGAGGGAGACGTCTAGGAGGTCGAGGCAGTCGGAGAGGGCAATGCGCTGCCGGAAGTCGAGAAAGCTCGGGCGGTGGAAGATGACGGAGCAGTTGTGGTAGGAGGAGCGGACGGAGTCCGCAGTGTGGTTCACGGCGGCGGCAATGACGGCCGGAAGAGGGGTTTTGGCGAGCTCGGGGATGGAAAGGAGGGTGGAGAGGCAGAGGGAGGGGAAGAGAGTGCCGGCGCAGTGACCGGCAGCGGCTGCGGTGTGGGGGTCGGGGGTTGCTTCGGTATGGCGGCGGGTCTCGGCCGGTGGTTTGATTCCGCCAGCGACGAGGACGAATGAGATGAGAATCCCGCCGGCGAAGAGAAGTTTGGATGGCTTCGTAACCGGAATCGCCATTGCCAACAAAGAATGCAGCCGGGAGTGCCGTTTTTTAATATTTTTATATATAAAGCGACTTACTGATAGGTCCCTATAATTTGCATATAATTACACTTTACTCTATAGTTTTTGCAATTTCCACTTAGGTCCTTAATAGTTTTTAAAAACTCCTTATTTAAGTTAGAAGACCAAAAATAATTTTGAAAAATTCCAGAGCCTTAGGCCCCAGTATAATTTATGAGTGAATTATATTTGGGCCCCTAATGTTGGACCAGTATTACAAATAGCTTCCAACCTTTTAAAATCTTCAACGAGGTCTCTCAATCTCAAATAACATTTGCATTGTTTTTAGGTCCCTAAAATTAGTTCTCGTCTTTTTGTCTAGTCCACGAGTGAAAATTGTTTACATTAATAGAAAATTTGAGTTAAAATATTTTTACGACAAACTTGTACTTCTTTCTCTCTTCCCTCTTTAGTTTTCTCGTAGCATTAGTTGAAAACTAATAATGATTCGATAAAATATCATTTACGAAGATTAGATTTATTTGTCATACTTGTCCTCAGAAATCCCAAAAGCAATTTACCCATAATTTATTTCACAAAATATTACCTCTAAATTACAGTGTTACTTATCATTTTGCTTGTTATTTTATTTTATATATTAATTTTCTTTTATTTTATTTGCCAAATCTTTTGTATTACTATGCTTTCCTAACTCTAATAACTCAGAAAAACAAAAATTTCAAAAACTTAATAACTCAAACGAAGTCTTGATATATTAATTTTAATAGACTGAATGGGATTCAACGAAGAGCTTAATAGAAGAAATCATAAGCAATGAGTATTTTTTAAACATACGATTCAAATTCTTAGGATCTAAATACAAAGAGACTTTGGTCTTAAGGTCATGATAGTAATTTATCCTTTCAAAGGATGACCTCATATACTTAGAGTTTATTCATATCACGACTCACGCATGCTTCACATGTGAACAAAATCGAATATTTTCTCGCGATCTCTTTATGCGGCATCTCATTTCTTCTAACATGTCTTTACATTTTCTTAAGTAGCATTTTATAGCTAAGAAGAGTATACAATAAACGATAAAAAACTATATCAATTTTATACTTAAATTATAATTATAACGAGTTCTTCTATATTAAATAATACTTTTATGCATGTAAATGTCGTAAAATGGTCCTACATGGTAGAAGTAAGTGTTTATGTTAAAAAAAGTTTAAAAAAAGAAATAATAGTCTAAATTTTGCTCCCTCTTTATCTAAAACGAGGACGGTGAGGCCTTCGATTGGGCGCATGTAGAAGTTTGCTGTGCTCTCTCTGGAGTAGCACTGGACCTTGATTAGTCGGCGGCGGTCCTCGATTTCCCGGCGGAACCAGCCAGAGGAGATGGGGAGGCACGCAAGGTCGGAGAGACGGAGGCCGCGGGCAAGGATGGAGCGGTTGAAGTCAGCGTCGGAGAGGGGGGCCGTGGCGGCGAAGGTCATGGTGGGGTAGACGGAGGCGGGGACAGGGAGGGGGGAGAGGGTGCCGGCAGATCCGTCGCCCCCTGTGGAGAAGAAACAGCAAAAAAGCAACGAAAACCAGAATCGAAATCGAAGAAAAAAGCGAATCCTAGAACTCATATACACATACCTTATTGTCGACAAGGCGACTGTGGAGGGAGCGAAGATTTCTGCGGCGACAGCATGCAAGATGGGAAACATTGTAGGCAACTTTTTTTCGGAAAATAGTGAGAAATATTAGAGGAGATAACAGGAGGCATGGCGTAGCGTGGCGTGGCGCAATGCATGCAAGATGAGAAACATTACAGGCGATAACAGGAGGCGTGGCGCGAGGCATGCAAGTTAGAGCGAACGGTTAGAATTTATCATCAGCAAAATGACAAAAGTTTTTTTAGCAGCTCAAAGTTCAGCCTTTATATATAGTATAGATGAGCACCTAATATTTCTAGTGGTTCTCTTAAGTGAAATTTTTTAGATTTGGGCCCCACACGTTCGGAGCTCAATCACGCATCGCCACATCAAATAGTGGGACCACCTAAAATGCTGATGCAGCAGCGCTTGATTGGTTGATTGGACCGCATGAGTAACTGGCACAGTAACTTCTCTGTAACCGCTGTCGGTGTACAGATGCTGAGGAGGCACGATCATGTGCCATTAAATTTGATGATTTCGAATCTTAAAGCACGTGTTGTACGGCATCTAGCGCAAATTTGTCCGGCAGAATTAAAGCATATCTTGCGTGCGCTTGCATTTTGGGCAAATTACATTCAAATCCCTATATTTAACACTTAATAACACACAGGTCCACACTCTACACAGGTCCACACTTATCAAATGAATTCTTTTTTTTATTATTAATTTTTTTAAAATTACTATTTTACCCTCTGCCACTCTCTCTCTCTCCTCACGATCTCGTGCATGACCCGCGCAACTGCCGGCGGGTCCATTTGATAATTTATTAAAACTCAAGGATCCCAATGTTATAATTTTAAAGACGTGGACATGTACGTTATTAAGCATTAAATTCAGAAACCTGAGCATAATTTGCCTTCTTTTCGTAATTACAGTATTTTTACATAATAAATACTGAAGTGATTTTACTAAAAAGAAAAAAAAGGCATCTACATGCTTGAACTAGCATTTAGTTGGAAAGAACTCGTATAATAACACAAATTCATATCTCATAATATCAACGTATATATCTCATTTATATTTATCAATACTTCAATATAAAATATTATCGCTAATTTTATTAAATAAATTTAATTTTTAAAGAAGTGCAATGATCGTGCAGAATTATGAATCATAAACGAAACATAGGAGCGATTAATCACTAATTTGTATGCCTTTAATTTTAAACTAATTTACGAATTAAGATGCGTATCCTTTATTTTAATTATGATCTTTCTTTGTCTTATAAGAAATAATTCTAAAATTTATCTTAAAAAAGAATATCATTTAATACTAAGAGGTCATTAATCATTAATTTTATTTATGATTAAAAAAGAATCATTGATATTATAACATGAGGAGCAAATTATATTTTTTGGATATTTATATATAGTTTCCTTAATTTCTTTTCAATCATATATTAAAGTTTTTATTTTTTAATTTTACAGTTTGTAAGCCTTAAGTCTTTTTAAAATAACATATTTGAACTTTTTTGAAGATTTTTAAAAATATTTTTTGTTAATTATAATTATTTGAATACTTTTATTAATAAGATATATATATTATTATAAATATATTTGTGAATATATGTTAGTAATTTTTATTTTTAAAAATTTTGCAGAATTAAATTATAAAATAAAAGAAAGAAAAATTTAATATGAAATTAAAGAAAAATTAATAAATTTGTATGCAAATGTTTTTTTTAAGCCGAAGATATTTTTATTCCCATCACAAAAATGCAGTGTAATTTTTTTTTTGATGGAAAAAAAGCGGTGTGAATTCACTCAATAGATAATACCATCAAAATATTAAAATATTCAAGCTTGTTAATTTAATTAACTATTGAGCTTTTAAAATTATTTTTAAATTTATTTGTTAATTTTGATTAATTAAATATAAATACTTAGTTAACTGAATATCGAGCTATTATTGCCACGTGTTGCCGATCGAGAATTATGCAGCGGGCAGCCAACGGCGTTGGTTGTTGCTCATTATTCGTTTTATAATATTAATTTTTAATCTATTTTTTTTAAATTGATTTAAATTTGAGATAATTAACTTTTTTTATTTTTCAATTAAAATTATGAATTCATTTACATATTATATATATTAATCACTTAGAAAAACAATTTTAGGATATTAATAAATATATAAACCAACTTAATTGTAATTTGAGATTTTTTTTTAAAAATTACATATATCAACTCAAGTAATAGCTGATTCCCTTTTATTTCTAATAATTATCTTCATGCCACAAAAAATGAAGCTAAATAAATCTCAATTAAAGTGAAATTAGAGTAGATTTTGATTAGAAGTCCGTACTAATTAAATAGTTTAAATTTAAAAGTCAAATCAAAATATTTAAATTTAATAATTTTGTTTAATTTAGATGCTGAAAATTTGGTAATAGATTAAAATTTTAATTATTTTAAGGGCAAATTACAGTCAGGTCCATGAGTCTAACGCTTAATATCGCGCAGGTCAACATTTTTAAATTTATAATATCGGAGTCCCTGAATTTTAATAAATTATCACATGGTTTTTTTTAAAATTTTTTATTATTAAAATTTTTAAAATTACCGTTTTGTCCTTACCATTATCTTTCTCCTCTCGATCCGGCACACGCAAGTGGCCCGCACGGCCGCTGGCGCTCTGGCTGTCGTGTGACTCGCCGGCGTCCGCTGGCGTGCGCCGGATCTAGAGGAGAGAGAGACTGGCCTCCCGATCGTTCTCTCTCTCTCTCTCTCCTCCAGATCTGGTGCACGCGCGCGGCCACGCCGGCGGGTCGCGCTGGCTCTCTCGCATGCGCCGGATCGGGAGGAGAGAGAGAACGACAGGGGATAAAACAGTAATTTTAAAAAAATTTAATAATAAAAAAAATGAAAAAAAATACCCATTTGATAATTTATTAAAATTCAGGGACCAATATTATAAATTTAAAAATGTGGACCCGTGCAATATTAAACGTTAAACTCAGGGAGCTGGGTGTAATTTGCCCTTATTTTAATTTTACTATTTGAGTTCAGTTTCATGAATTTGTAAAGCAAGCAGTTCATATTAATCAATTATTCAACATAATTTAATCCACCAAACTACTACACCTCTGCTGAGATTAACAATTTTATAGTCATGTAAATTATATATATATTTTATAGCAAATATTATTTATATTTATTATATATTTTTTTATGCCATAATATTATACATTATATATGTATATATATATGATTAAGTTTTTTTTTGCTGAACTATATAATGATTGTTCTTTTAATGGTTGTGCTATACTATTTTTTACTCATATTAAAAAAAGTTTTTAAGAATAAATATTTTTAAATATAAAATAAAATGTATAAAAGTGGATAATATTTTTTATATTAATTAACTATATTATTATAAGAAGTTGTATAATTTTTAAAATGTTTCAGATAAAAAATTAAACAGGATGAAAACATGATTGTAATCAAATTAAATCAAATAAATTAAATTTTATGCGATTAGTCTGTTTCTTAATTTATAAAATATTTGATTTTTTTAAGTTCAAATTGAACCTGATCAATCCGGCCGACGGATTGCGCACCACTAGGCTTTTTTTTAGCTTAACAAAAATTTCAACTATAAAAATCAATTTTATTACGCATCAAACATAAATATAAATCTTAGAATCAACTTTATTTCATATTTTATGTATTTTCTAATTTTAAAATAAAATTTTTTGATATTAAATTTAAAAAATAAATTATTTATTTTTTTATCTAAAAAAAGCTCGAATCAAATGAGGCCTAAAGATTTTTGATAAATGGTGGACAGGCGTTGGCAAAATTATATCAATTGCAAATTTTTTGGAGGCAGATATCAATGATTTGAATTCACTGCTCTTTAATTTCAGATAAATTTTTTTTCTACATCTGAGTTTGATTTTGAATATTTGGTTCATTGAGTTTGTGATCATCTTTGTGATGACCGTAGTCGATGAAAATAGAAAGTAATCGTCGAATAATATCCTAAGAAAGGAAAATTATTAGAGCAAAGTGTGGCACTCGGCAGGCTTTTAGACTAAATAATGAGCAGTGAGAAAAGCACGAGAATGAATCGTACCACATCAGAAAAGGAGAGAGCTTCTGAGCTCTATAAGTAAATAATATAATTCTAAATGATAGAGACGCCTTTTAAAAAAAATCATTTATGAGGTTAATGATAAAAATTTTTGTAGTTAAATAAGTTTGAGCTATAGTAGTAGTACGGTGGGTGGCTTCATAGGAAGTATTCAAGTCATGCAGTTTTCTAAAATTAAAGCGGATAATACCTCTTGTTAACACGTGGTTCCAGTGCTGCATTTCTACTGTATACGTGGCGTCGAGGTGGCATTTACCCTTTAGTTACTTACTAACTCATTTATTTGTTCTCACAGGTTTCAGACCTCGATCAAATCTCGGCCACGACGAGCCGGGACCATCCCTGCTAACATCGATGATGATGTTACGCTGCTGTACCTATCATCGTCAGCGTGGCCAGACCACGTCGTTTTCCGTACAAGACACTTTTCTCCAAGACACGTAAATCAAGGATCCAGCTGTCACGAAACCCAGAAGCAGTACCAATATTAAAAGATCATGCTCCCCTGTTGCTGCTTTTGGTCCCTCCAGCGGCCGACAAGCTGCACGAGCTCGAGCTTGTTCACCTCCTTTTCTCTGGAAAACTAGGACAAAGCTGTACAGTTCATTGCCTACAAATACCCTTGAACAGTCTTCAAGCAGGAGGGATTCAGGAGGAGAGAATCAATAAAAGCAACCAAAGTGCAAGTAACCTCCCTGTTTTCTACCATTCTGACTGTATTAGAGCCCCAACTGAGGAGCTCTCCCTCTCTAAGCCTTGTATTAGCCCTCACGGCTACTTTTTTCTCTAGTAAAATCTCTTCGTTGATTGCCCGGTGGACGTAGGAGATTTACTTCCTGAACTACCTTAAATCTCTGTGTGTTCTTCTGGATATCCCGAACTCTCTCTCCCCCTTTAGCTTTAACTATCAGGCTTATTCCTCTGCGTGCTGCCGTCTCTCAGAACTCTTTTTTTGTGTTTTTTGGGATCCCCTACATCTCATGTCAACACCTTTATATTTGAATTATAGGATATTACAATCTTCGTGATTTTGAATTACCATTTGATGATCACATATAATATGAAACTAAATTGTATAGTATTTCAAAATTCATATAAGTTAGGTTTGATAATTTCATTTGAGTTTCAATTATCATTGAAATACACATTATAATGTCAAACTAAAAGGCTTTCTCTATCTCTCGTATTCTATAATAATTGTTATCTTGTGGCGCATTGCTCATTTAAATATTTACGCTAATACGATATAAGATAATAAGAGAGACTATTAAGCTCCTCACAATTAAGCTGATCTAAATAACTAATCTACTTCGCACATGATTTAAATAACTAATAACAAAATTTAAAAAATTTAAGATGTCAGAAGCAAATGCTAAAAGTTAATACCATAAACCTAACAAATAGCTAAAATATTTTTCTCCATCTTACAAGGAGCAACAAACAACCTCCCTAAAAGGAATATTATTTAAAATGGTAATAGCAGTAGATGTCAATTATATATATTATAATATTCTTTTATTTCTAGAAATAATTATTAAATTAATAAAAATATATTAAATTTAAAATAATAGCATTTTTTAGTAAAATAATCATGAGTCAATCATACATTTAACTCAAAATCATTAGTTCCTTGTGTCATCAATATAATTATCTATTTACAAAGGATTTTTACATCAGGACATGAAATTTACACGAAATTATGCATTTTACCATCAATTCGTAAATATTACTACTATCACACCATATTCATTTAAATTTTACGCATTTCACATATTTCACATATTTCATATACTTTATAATATTATATGTAAATAAAATGCAAAAAATTTATTAATATTTAAATTCTAATATATATTTATTTTTTACTGTAAACAACACTCAATTTTCTTACTTCAATTAAAAATTATGGTCATGGAGATAAAATTCGGTACCCTAATTGGAAATTTTAAATAGGATAAATAAATTAAAAATACATAAATTCATAAATATTTAAATTATTATTTATATAAATTAATTTTATTTATAGTATTTTAATTAAATTATATTAATAATATAGTGAAGATCAAGGCCAATTTAGAAATGTTGAAGTTCACTACCAAAGAATATGTATGAAATATGTGAAATGCGTAAAATTTAAATGAATATGGTGTGATAGTGGTAATATTTATGAATTGATGATAAAATACATAATTTCGTGTAAATTTCATGTCCTGTATATAAAAACCCCTCATTTTAAATATAAATACAGAGAAAGAGAGGGAGGACCATTTTTTTTATTGAGTACAACTACATGAAGGTTAATTAATGAATCACCTAATAATTTAGACTCTCGAGTTAAAACTCGAATCGATTTGACCCAATTTATGTCCTGAATGAATGAATGGCTAGCCTTTTGACTTTGACTTTGACTTTGACTTTGACTTTCATGAAAAAGTCAAGCTAACGAAAATATTTGTTATTCATCCGCCTTCCTCGTCCAACAAATAGCAACGAACCACCCAACGAACCGCCGCTCGTTTTAATCTCCCTTTCCCCCTCTCTCTCCGGCATCCCTCCATCCTCTCCCTCACCCAATCTCCGGCACACATGGCGGCCGCCGCCCTGCCCATCCTCGTCCTCTTCCTCCTCATTTCCGCCGCCGCCGCGGAAGACACCCGAGCGGCCTGCAGCCACGCCGGGCCCAACCAAGACCTCTGCCTCTCCTCTCTCTCGTCCGGCTCCGACCTCCGCGGGCTCACCGGAATCCTCACCCGCTCCGCCGCCGGGAACGCCGCCGCGACGGCCGCGCACCTTATCGCGCTCCGAGACGACTCCGCCTCCGGCCGGGCCGAGCCGGCTCTCTTCCCTTGCGCCAACGACTGCTCGGAGTACTACATCGACGCCGTTCAGCAGATCGACACGTCGGCGGCGGCGCTCACCGACCGGGCCGACAGGGATGCGGCGAAGTGGCTGGAGGCGGCGCTCGCCGACATTAGCTCGTGCGAGGAGGCGTGCCGCGGGGTAGCATCGCGGGAGGCCGGCGGCGTCGCGCGGCGGAACGAGGAGGCGAGGAAGATGGTCAACGTCAGCCTCTCGTTGACCAAACGTCTCCTGTCGAAAAAATATAACTAATGGCTCCTCTTTTTCTGCTTGCTTTCATCATGATCATATTTTGAACATATATATATATATATGTGTGAGAATTGATTTCAAAATGCATACTGTAAAATTTTAGGGGACGTTTGATTCGATGTTATCTTAGTGTTATGTTATGTAATCTAGATGTCATGATATCTGATGTCATCTTTTAACTAGTAATTTTATAGTCTAATAGAAAATTCTTCGTAGATATTATTAAACCAAATAATTATTTTCTCTAAATAACATAACATAACATCAAAATAACATCGAACCAAACGCTCAAATGTAATGGTAGAAAGCTGGTGAGTAATTAGATGAGAGATTGTTAATTACATGAATAGTAGGCAGTGATCTTGTGCACAGGAGAAAAGAAGAGGAGAAGACGACAGACACATTAAATTTATACAAAAATCGTTTGGAGAGAAGAGTTTTTAGGAGAGATCTATGAAGATGTTAAAGGTAACTTGACCAACAATGAACAATGAGCATGAGGCTTTTATTTGTTGTAGAATTGTTATAGTTGCTCCTACTCTTATATATACAGCTATGCGGTAACCACACAAGGGGTTGAGAGAAATTTAAGTTATAAGGGTAAATTGTAAGTAGTTTCCTGTTGTTTGATCATATGTGCAAGTAGGTACAATTTTTTTAAAATTGCTGAAATTAGTTCATTAGTTTTAAGTAATGTGTAACTAGGTTCAAAATTTAGATTTAACAGTAAAAAAATGTATAATATGATATTTTTACTCTTAAGATTTTCTCTCTCTTCTCTCTCTCTCTGTGGCAGCCGGATCTCGGCCAGCTTGTTCTTCCCCTTGCCGGCGCCTTCAACGGCATCAGCGGCGGAATCAGAGTTGTCGTTGCCTTGCGCTGGAGTCCGAGCGTCGACTTCTCCTTTCCAAAATGCCGTTGTCGATCACCAAGGGCAGCGGAGCCTCGAAGCGACGGCTCCTCTTGCCACTGTCCGAAAGCTCTCCTATGCCGCAGACGATGCTGTAAACTGCCAATACTTCGAGGAAGCGCTTTGTGACGTCGGTGACCTTGGCAGAGCAAAAACAAGCCACCTACGACGGTGACGAGAATTCACGCCAAGAGCCCGCTCGTCGAGAGGGGGGAGGGCGTGCACGCTGCTGCTCTTCGCCACCGAAGCTCACTGGAGGAGTTGTGTTGATGTGCAGGAGTTCTGCGCCACTCTGCACACTCAACGCCGACTAGGTTCAGTGATCCGCGCCCAGCTAGCTGGCCATGAGCAGGCTACCTGGTTCAGCAGAGAGAGAGAGAGAGAGAGGATGCGTTGTTAAATCTAAATTCTGGTTCCGCTCCCAGCTTCGAGACTCCGCTGCCCTTGGCGATCAACGATGGCGTTTTAGAAAGGAGACGTCGATGCTCAGACTCCATAGCAAGGCAGCAGCAATTCGATATTCCGCCACCGAAAATGTTGGAGCACTGGCAAGGGGAAGACCAAGCTGGCCGAGATCCGACTGGCGCAAAGAGAGAGAGAGAGAGAGAGAGGGTGAGAGAGAGAGAGAAAGAAAGAAAATCTTAAAGGTAAAAATATTATTTCATACATTTTTTTACTGTTAAATCTGAATTTTGAACCTAGTTGTACATTATCTAAAACTAATTGACCAATTTGAGCAATTTTGAAAAAACTTGGACCTACTTACACATATGATCAAACAACAAGGACTAATTTACAATTTACCCAAGTTATAATTATCAAAAAACTCATTGAGAGTGAACTTATACAAGTTGCCACGTACCCTATAACTTAGGTAGTTAAGATTAGATACTCGTGTACTAAAAAATGGTTAAAGTTGATGCCTTGAACGGTATTAAATATAATTAGATGTGATGATTGAGCACGACTACTCATAAGTAGATATGTCAGCAAACTTGTGATTTGGGCTAGATGCACGAGCAATATGACATAGCTAGTACGTCATAGTGCCTCCAATCGAAACCAAAAAAAGTCAAAACATAGTTAGATATGTTGGAATGCTTTCAGCAAAAATCATTTATGTCAGTTAGAAACATAAGGACACTACAAATTGGAAGCGAAATAATGTATGTGGGCAAGGAGGGATTGTAATTCATAAGTCAAAATATAGTTTATAGGGAATGAGCTAGTAACCAGCTGGTACTGAGTTTCAAGCTTGAACACTAACATAAATTTTAGAATGAAGGAATGAATTTGCAATGTTCAAGAAAAAAAGTTAAATGAATTTCATAATATTGATGTATAAATAATACAAATCTTTCCATTTTTCAATTCGATCCAATCTATTCGTTCGTAGAGCTACTTACTCGATCGCAGATATTTCTGCAACACCTCATATTGTTATTTTTAAATTTTATTTTTATAGTCATTTCATGGTGTCCAGTATATATAAATAGTGGAAAAATTATTGGGTGCAGACAACGCACCGTTCGGACGCCCAATCAAAGGGCGCCACGTGTGCCCGGACCCAACTGTATGGCACACGTGGCGCCCTCTGATTGGATTCTGAACGGTGCACGGTCCGCACCCAATAACTTCTCTAAATAGTGAGGGCACATGTGAGAAGTCTGGGAAGAGTGGAAAAATATGGTGATGTGACATATACTATAAAAAAAATTAGGAATAATTACCTACATATGACATAATTTAGTTTTATTTATGCCTTACCCATCCATTCTTAGTTAATTACGCTGTGCACACTTAAAACATTACAAAATCTTACATACACACATTTGAGTTAAAACTTAATCAAAATCTATTTGAAAAAAAAAAATATTCTGTTAGTAAATCATTAAAATTATATTTTTACTCTTAAATGTATATATTTTTTCTCTTCCTCAATACCACACTAAAGCGCTGATTTGTCCTAAAATTAATTCACATCGCGGATGCCTCCTTCCTTTGCCGCCACCTAAACATTAAGGTTTTAGGATTTTCACTCAAAATATATTTAAATATTCTTAAAATAATATGATGAAAGGCTCAGATTTTTTTTAATCTAATTATAGTTAAGTTATTGAAAAATTATGATCACTCATTATAATAGAAATAAGTTAAAATGTGTGTACGTAAGATTTTATAATGTTTTGAGTATGCACAGCGTAAATAATTAAAAATGAATAGGTAAGACAAAAATAAACTAAATTGTGTGGCATATAAGTAATTATCCTAAAAAATTAATATTCACGTGATACAAAGCTCTAAATGAGTTAATTTAGAAATAATTAAGTACTTCCATGCAAATATTGAAATTATCAAATATATATATATATATATATATATATATTGTGTTTCATATAAATATATTTATGTAGGGAAAGGAGTACAACAATAACAATCAAGTCAACTTTATTCTACTAAGTAAGATCAACGATATAAATATATTTTTATTACATTTTATTAATTAATAAATTATGTATTTTCGTAAAAATATTTCATAGAATAACACACTGTGCTATCTAAATACAATTAAAGTAAAAGATTAATAGATAAAAATATTACGAGATATTTAGGGTAAATTATGCCCAAGTCCCTGAATTTAAGGCTTAATATCGCGCAGGTCCATGTTTTTAAAATTATAACATTGGGGTCTCTGAGTTTTAATAAATTATCAAATGGGTCTTTTTTATTTTTTATTATTAAATTTTTTTAAAATTATCATTTTACCCCCTATCATTCTCTCTCTCTCTTCCCGATCCGGCGCACGCGAGCTGCACGGCTGTTGGCAGTCCCGATCCCGCGCACGCACGCGGCCGCGTGACCTGCCTGCGGCCGCGCGGCCTGCGCGCACTTGCGCCAGATCAGGAGGCAGGGATAAAATAATAATTTAAAAATAATAAAAATAAAAATAAAAATGACTCATTTAATAATTTATTAAAATTCAGGGACCCCGATGTCATAATTTTAAAAACACGAATCTACTCGATATTAAGCATTAAACTCAATAACTTGGGCGTAATTTACCCTTATTTTTATTAAAAAAGAAATATAAATATTATATTAAGAACCTATTGTCTATTAACTACATCTTTAGTCCAAAACTCTGACTCACTCTTTGTAAATGAACCTTCAAAGGGAATTTTAGGTTTTAAAGTAATGGAAACTCAAGCTCACATTTTCGCTCCTACTTCATCCACACCTTGTGTGTATACTTCCCTCTAAGGTAGAACTTTCCTTTCGATGCATTTTGACATCCCACAACTTCTACAAATCACTCGACTCTGTTGATTTTCAATGCAAAAATGCTCGATCAAGGAGTTGTTGCACACTCTTTTAAGGATAACTACCTCTAGGCAAATTATTGACTGACTCTGCACCCAATTTTCTTTATGACTAAGGCCTTGTTTGTTTGTAAGTTAAAAATTAATCTGACTTAATTTTAAACAGGTATCTCACATCACACATAAAATTTAATATTAAAAATTAATTTTATTTCACATCATACATATATTACCAAAATAATAACTAACTTATATCACATCCCTCATATATCCCTGTTTGTCTCGTTTGGTTCGAGATATTTTTTTGGCCTAACGTAAATTTCAATTATAAAAATCAACTTTATTGCATATCCAACACAAATACAAATTATATAATCAACTTTATTTCACATATTATGCAATTTCTAATATTAAAATAAATTTTTTTGATAACGAGATCATTACTAACTTTATATCAATGTCTTTAGACCCACCATCGTTACTAACATTATTTACGATTTTTAATAAAAAAATATCTTTATCTAAATTTAATTTTAATTTTATTAAATTAAATTTTACAAACAAACGGATCCTAAACACTAAAATAATATAATTCAAGTGTACCATTTTCTTTTTCCATTTTGAGAAGTGGTGTAATTTGTAGTTTTTGATACATCATTTTATTCAATTTTTTTTTTAATTAGCTAAACACAAATTTTAATTTTTAACTATAAAAATTAATTTTATTTCACATTCAACACAAATATAATATTAGAATTAATTTTATTTTATATTTTACATATTTATTTATCAATATAAAATTAAATTTTTTTAATTAAATTTATAAAATAAAAAATATTTTTTTTGTCTCTTGTTAAAAAATTAGCAAATTGGACCGGAGGGCTACAGGTGTGAGCGAGATGACTGAGATCTAAACATAATTTCATTAGATTCAGTGATCTGCCGAGGACTGATCTTGAGCGCCTCCATGGCCTTCTGGATCTCCATATCCATGGCGCTATCGACGCTGCCGGAAGAGATCATCTTGTGCGATTTCTGGAGGTGGAGCTTCAGCGAGCTCGTGCTCAGACCGGCGTTCTTCCCGCAGATCGGACACACCTTCATCGCCGGCCTCCTCTGCTGCCAATCCATGGAGGCCTTCCCGTGGATCTTCCGATCCAGCTCCAGCAAAGCCCTCGCAAACCCATCGTTGGGCTGTGCTCGCCGGTGGACCTTCTTCAGCGTGTTCCATGATTCCAGCAGCGTCAAACCCCTGAGGATGAAGATGAAGAAGAAGACTGAGAGGGTAATGTTTTGTTCAGGTTTGCATACATCAAAATTTAAATTACAAAATTACACACTGAAAAACAATATAAATTTAGCATTTTTGCATTCAAAAACAATATAAATAATTTGATTTGATAACCTGCTTAAATAGCATTATAAAAATCATAAAATTTGCACTATAAAACGTGCGAGGATCTCATTCCATGATGAAGAAGTTAGAGGTCACAATCTTTATGGTAAATTATTTTTAGATTTTTTGAGTCTATAATCATTAAAACTTCAATCCATAATATATGATATTGAATTAAAAAGATATTTAGATCAACATTATCGAGATATTTATATTATCTCTAAATTAATATTTATATTGTTCAATAAAAATGATAACAGAAAATCAATCTAATCTAATCTTCCCCAATATAGTTAGTTGTTACTAAAATATGGAAGACATCTAGCTGCCATTTTAAAATGATAATCTTATAATTTTTTTATAATATTATCTAAATATATAATCAAATCAAATAATCAATTTCTCAAAATAATATTATAAAACATCACAATAATATTGAACCAAATACGCCATAAATTATCAGACAACATAGATATCTAAATAACATTGTTATTTTTCTAAAACTAATACACCCTTTAAGATTTATTTTAAAAGGCATTTGATTTAATGTTATTTTAATATTGCATCATGTAATTTAAATGTCATCTCTTGAATAATAATTTTATAATTATTTAAAAGATTATTTATATATATCATTAAATCAAACAATTATTTTCTCTAAATAATGTGGCATAACATCAATAGAACACCAAACCAAACATCCTTTTTTGACTTCAACTTTATACAATCACCAAAACCCAAATAGATGATTATTTAATATTTACGATAACTTAATGAACAAAGATGTTCTTTTCTATAGTCAAGTATCAATTTTTGACACTTTAAAGTCCCATTTGATTCAAGTTTTTTTTCGAACAATAAAAAAATATTTTATTTCTTAAAAAGTTTTCAAACTGCTTAAAAATTTAAAACTTCTTAAAAGGCTCGAAAGTTATCTAGAAGTGCTTTTAATGCTGCTTCATATGATTATCAAATGCAGCCTTAAGATACGATCTAAACTACAAATTCAACTCTTTTCAATTTATCCAAACTACGAAGAAAAAATTTAATTAGA
Organism: Apostasia shenzhenica; assembly: GCA_002786265.1. Classification (NCBI taxonomy): domain Eukaryota; kingdom Viridiplantae; phylum Streptophyta; class Magnoliopsida; order Asparagales; family Orchidaceae; genus Apostasia; species Apostasia shenzhenica. The sequence goes on from KZ451961.1 coordinate 1,209,992, forward strand.
GCTGAGGAAGTAAAAATTTAGATAGATTTTCTCAAGTCATGGGAATCATACCTTCTCAGCATCAGGTATGCAAGAACAATGGTGGCGCTTCGGCTTTTTCCTTCGAAGCAATGGACCAAGACCTTTTTCTCTGACTTCTCCACATTGTCGATGAAATCGCAAGCCTCTTCAAAGATATTGCTGATGTCTTCTTCGTCATCATCACTTATCTGTAGAAAGTAGTTAATTTATAATAATGTAAGGTTGGCGAAGATAAATGAGAACATAAATCTTTATTTCAAATTAGTTGAGGCCAATTACATGAATTTCTCTTCTAAGTTTTATTCATTCACCTCTCTTTAAAGCTAATTATCTATCCCTTCTTCTCTTCATTAATAGAATTCCATCACATGTACATAAAGGGCATATATATATCAATAATAAACACAAAATCACTTGGGCTACTGTTATATTGTGATCCAAGCTTCAAATCTGAGCCATGTACATGGCAAGGTGTGGGAAAGATGAAACCAGGCAAGAGGTCTCCTTGAAGACAAGGATTTGAATTGCAGTCATCACTGGCTTCTTCTCGAAAAGTCACAAAGTTGTCGTACAATTCTTAAATGTGCCGGCAAATCTAATACAAATCAAACATCTATCAACCATACACATAGTGCAATCCAGGTCAGCTCAAGAGTTAATACACTGATTGAAGACCGTCGTTTTGAAGCCTTTACAAGTGCGGACACCATACTTGCCACAGAATCGAGGAGACTGCAACAACGATGGCTTCCACGACTATAAATTAATATATAGGAAGTCTGTATGATGGTGGGTCTAAAGACATTTATTATACGCCTAACTACATAACTGCTTCTCCAAAGGGTCTTCAACATGGCTCCTTTGAGGTGGTGAATCCTTCTGCTATGTACTGTTTTTCATAAATAGAGAAGTATTTTTAAGCCGCTACAAACTGGCATCGTGGTTTTTCTATTCTCATAATTTCCAAGTAAAATTTAGTGCCATTTTCTTCCCTCTTATCATTTGTTCGATCAGCTTGTAAGTTTTGCACTTCAAAAGCTACATTGGGTAACTTATTAAGTACAAACTTATTAAAGATAAAAATTATTTCAATGTCAACCCCTCAAATCTTCCAATATCATATTTACTCAGTTTTAAAATACATCAACCAGAGTTTCTAATCTTTTTAAATTATTTCAAATTATCCTCTATTAAGGATCTCTCTCCCTCTCTCCCTCCCTCCCTCCCTCCCTCCCTCCCTCTCCCTCTCATATTCACCCCTCGGTTCATAAATATATCGAGCAGACTCTCCCTCCCTTCGTCTCTCTCAATATTGCAGCTGGGAGAATGAGTACGTGGCATGAAAGAAAAGATAATAGTTATGGGTTATGTTGTTTGATTAGATTTGTTTAACTCTAACTTTTAATTGAGAACTATTATAAGCTTAACACTCTTAAATGGATGAATCAATTTCCAATGATTAAAAGATTATAGAACCCCACGAAAATTTATGAGTTATGAAATCACCCTTAAAGATCACATATCTCATCATCATTTGAGTAGAGGTATTTGATTCAATATTATCTAGATGTCTATGCAATTGTTAAATTGTTGTTTGTTTGGTTCAATGCTATTATATTAAAACATGACAATAGAAAAATTAATCTAACCTCACCACACTTCATTATAACTGGGGTGAAATCTAGATGTCACCTAAATTAAGGTGGCATCTAAATGTCACTCAACTTAGAGTAACATCTACATGTCATTCAGAGTGGTAATTTTGCAATTTTTATAAGGCTATTTAAATATGTGATCGAACCAAACAATTAATTTTTTCAAGTAACATTAAATCAAATCACAATAACATTGAACCAAATGCCCATAAATTGAGTTGAACAAGGTCTTACTGAGAAGTTCTTATACTCAAAGAGGTCTAGATACTGAAAGTCTGATTGCCCAATTTCGTTTGAACACAAGCAAAGAATGTGTGTGATACCCAAGTGCTGCAGAGTATGTAAGGATCTTGCAGCCAAAGCTCCACCAATGAACAGGTTAGCTATCACATGAGACGGCCTCTCAGTGTTGGCAGCTTCAGAGATCAAGGATATCCTATCCAGAATATGTTCAAGTCGGACCTGAAATAGAATCTCTCATTAATAATACAATTTAGAAATGAGATGAGCAACCGAAAAGTTGCATTCCTCATTAGCAATAACTTCAATTTTATGGGGTCAATTTTAAAAATCATTCCTCATTAGCAAAATTGCTTCTAAAAGAGAATACATATCTCCTATGATACAATAATAAATGATCTTCAACCAAAACACTTCTGCTTGTTTGGTTGGAGGATGAATTTGGGAAAGAAAAGAGAAAATAATTTATTTTATAGAGTTGATAGGAAAGAAATTTATTTTAATATTGGGAGGTGTGTAGGATGTGAAATAAAGTTGATTTTAAGATTAAAATTTGTGTTGGATGTGAAATAAAGTTGATTTTTAAGGTTGGAATTTGTGTTGGATGTGAAATAAAGTTATTAAAATTTATAATAAATTTAAAATATTATTAAGATATTTTTTTGCCCATTTTTAGGCTCATGCCAAACAAGGCCCTAGAGAGCAAATTTTATTTACAGAAGAGTCATTCTGATTTTCCCTGTGACGTTTGAAAGCATAATGTGGCCCAATATTTACAAGCCATAATTCCAAACCAAACAGGTTAGTCAAATGCATTTCTCTCCTCCATGTAGCTCTACTTAAAGCAACGATCTCTACAAGTAAAAGTGAGTCAAGGTCATGTTTGATAATTATTATTAAATCTCTAGTATCAACTGACCTAAAAATGTTAAGCTTGTAGGTTATGATTCAAAAATAATTTTATATTTTTACGTGCCCCGCACACAAGCTTATTTGCATTATAATGTGGATCCAATTCAACACAGGCAAATTTTCTTTCGCTATGCTTATGTTAGGGATGATTGAGCGCATGACAGCTCAACTTCAAATCTCTAACTCCGATACCATAGTAAATATCTAGCTACCAACTAGCCTAAAAAATCAAGCTAGTAGGTTATGGCTCAGGAATAATTTCACATTCTTATAATTTCATTCCTTATCAGTTTTGGTCTTGCCCTCTACTTTGTCATAGCTAGGACCTCCTTGCATTTAAGCACAAAGCCCCTAATTGTACCACATTAAGCCTCTTCCCAATGCAACCGTTTTTTATATGATCCACTCTTTAAGTAACAACTCATCCATCTTTGAAAGCATACCAGTCTCCAAAAGAAAATCAAAATACGGAATTGAAATGAGTTCTCAATGTTAGCAAAGAAAGCTATACATCCGGATTGTATCATTGGAAAGTATTAAAAAAGAACCCATCAAAGCCTAAAGTTAAAAAATAAACAAGAACGTAGAATTACCTTCAACTCGTAAGCATCAAAGATTATGTTGCTGTCATTTCCATCAAAAAACCCAGTATTGAAATTTTTCTCCAGACAAAACTTAACCACATCTGCCCGCAGCATCTCAATCCATTGTTCCAACTCTTTGTTTAATTCCACATCCACCTGTTTGATGACCATATTCAAATCTGTAACCCAAAATACCAATACTTGAAAAACCACAAACCTAAAATATGAATTTTCTACTAAAGACTGGTGCAAGCAGTGAGCTTTTAAAGGAAAGAAAGCTCAAGATTAGAAAAACCGATAGTCTACAATAATAAATATGATACCTTGGCAAACTTAAGAAAGTCACGTAGCTTCATGGTCAACCGCAAGCTGCGAAAATGCTCTCCACTACCTTTGAAGTACTTCCCACTCCAGTTATCATAAGAGCAAGAGGATACTGAGTCGGGGCTCCCACGATGCCCTCCTGAACCTCCTGGAGATGAAGAACTTGGAGTTACTCTATGAATATCTGAATCACCAGAATCCGCATAGCTCTCACTAACAGATCGGTCCTTAAAGAGCGGAGTGCTAAAGGAAAAGGCAGATAAAGTTGATGGGGAATCTGGATTTCCAAACTCATCTTTATCAAGTTCTTCTGAAGTTTTATTCAAAATAGTCAGCAAAATTCGGCAAATTCCATCCAACTTCTGGTAGAGCGTGAGAAGAAATAGATGGAAGCTTTGCAGATCCCTCAGGGCTGCTCGAAATCCCTCTCGAAATTCATGAACAACTCTGATCATGTTAGAATCAGAAAAAGAACAATTGGAAGTCGATGAAGAATCCATTCCTAAATCTGTTTCTTCAAAACAAGGAGATCCTAGTTTACCATCAGAGATCTCATGCAATAAATTTGAAGAATATTCTGAAGAGTTGAGTATTAGCTCGACAACCCTTGGGTAACTCTCTTGATCTTTTGCACGTTTACCGGCTGGCGGTCGGCGAGGAACTCCAGAATCTATTGCCACAACATGACAGCTACCCTGTTCCTTTTCATCATCTCTATTCTCCCTCGATGATGTACTAGTAATTTCAACCCGGCCATTCATAGAACTTGCTTTCCTGTGTTTCTGGAGATTCTCAACAACAGCTGGGCTGAATCTTTTAAAAGGAGAGAAACTAACTCCACCTACTGAATCCAATTTAGCTGAGGCTATTTCATTAGCAAAAAGCAAATTTCCATGATTGCCACGCCACCCTAGCAGACGACAATGGAGCCTATCCTCGTTTCGCAGTATAAGATCCAACATTAAAACCCTACCAAGTGCAGAAGCAATACTTGAAGCAGCCGCAGGGGAATCAAATGCTTGTGAGCTCTCCAAAAGGGGTGATCCATGAACATAGCTGCAAAGAGAAAAAAAAAGGAGGAGGATTGGTGCTGCATTAGAATCTGCCGTTAATGCTAATTAAAGAATTATGAAAGTTCAGAAGGGAATTTGACTTCATTAGCAGGAGGCATCGGCTCATTTCAAGAGCTTCCAGCAACTCTGAGCAAGTTATTTCAATGACTTCATCACCAGCTGAAACAGCAGCATCACGTGCATTTTCTGCAGCATCCTTGATTGCTTGCCATTCTGGGCTTGAACTGTGAACAACCCTAGACTGCGAACTTCCAAGATTGAAATAAATATTGCATAAGAAAAGAAGAGAAGAATGAAAGGTGATAAATATATACTTGAGGTGTTGGCACTCCGAGCCATTTAGCGAACTCATAGCCCAAGCGTTCTGAAAGAGTTGTCAGCCTCGAAGAAGTTATCTTTATGACTGCAGTTGCTTCCCTTGGCAACAGAGCATTATTTTCAGGGTTGTTGAACAATGCAAAGAAAACAACCCCACCAGAGTTGACAGTCACCTGAATCAAAAGAATGCTGGAAAAATTACAAAACTAATGAAGAAACTGAATGGCAGAACATTCAAAGAAATGATGCAAACTAACAAAGAAGGAGTATGATTTTGGGTTAGTTTGTGATTTTTTGGGATGGAGAGAAAAGAAAATTATTTTAATGTTATAATAAGAGATAAAGTTATTTTAATATTGATATTTGTGTAGAATGTGAAATAAAATTAATTTTTAATGTTGAAATTTATAAATGATATGAAATAAAGGTTTGTGCTGTTAAAAGATGACTAATTCTCCACTTCTACACAATTTGTCCATTCCAAACATGACAGTCAATTTTGATGATGTATTAAGTATTAACTAAGCACAGAATGAAAATTAAAATATCAAAAGGGTTTCATATGAAGCAAATTAGCAGCCACAATATTGATTTCAACATAATTATAATACAGTCATTGTCTTTTACTAAGCTAAAACAATGAAAAATAAATTTGCTTGACTAAAGAATTGACTTTTGATATGTGTAAGATGTGATTTTGAAAGTGAAAAACAAAAAGGTGAATAGCAGCATATGCTAATGTATAAACAGAATAATTGGTCCTAATGGAAAACAAAAGGAAAAATTCAAATGGTGACTCACAACGCCTACATATTTTTTTGCTTCTTAATGTTGAGTTTAGCTATGTAATTGGGCTATTAAGAAAACTAAGGTTTTTGCCTGAAGCATGAGTTTCACTTCGATTATTGAACTTGCATTTCATATCACATGGTAGGAGCATCAAGCAGTTATAATTGCATATTTATCTTTTTAGAAATGAACAAAGGGCAATTTTAAAAAAGACTCATACAGGTGCATGTTGTAAAAAACAAAACAGAATTTTGTTAACAAATCCCAATTCTAACAACCCTTGTACCAAATCATTTAAGCTGAAGAGATGAACACTAGAATATAAATGAATTCCACATTTCAATTTTAACAATCAGTACAGTTGCAGGATACTGTACTGATGACCTCAAAACTCACACTGAAGGATTCATACAAAAGCATTAAGCATTCATGATAGATTAATTTGCTGATTTTGCATTAAATCATTTAAGCTGAAGAGACGAACACATATAAATGAACTCTAAGGCCTGTAAAATTAACCAACCTCTAAAGCTTTGTTCGTTTCATCTTCAGAATGCTCGTTGCTGCTGGTATGCTCAGTATGATGTAAAGATAAAAGGCCATTCCATGCGAAGCCACATGATTCAATGTTTAATACTGCAGCATTCCCAAGCCTTTCCCACAAACTCATCTCTGGAGCTTGATATGAAGGAAATGACTTATCTGAAATGGCATCTAGTTCCCTTGAATCTGCTATGCTTCCACTGCAAGGTAAAAGTTTTTTTTTTTTTTGATGCAGTGAAAGGTAAAAGTTAGTATGAAAGCAATTAAAGGGTAGCTATAAAAGAAATATAGGGATAGCAAACGGTATTTCCACCAAAAGCGGGTTTGCATACGTGTTTGCATATCTGACATGAAAGCAAGATTTAACTACTCACTAGTATTCAGTATTCAGAACAATAAAATGGCAGAAAAGTAAGGAATAGTCACATAAAACAAAAAAATATATATATACAAAAACTTCAAAATTCTTGTTATTTATAAATATAAAACAAAGAAATTTTAAGTACCACAATGGTAAATACTTGGTTAGCTTCCGCCAATGATGCTGCCAATACTCAGTTGGACTGATTCATTCTATCTTGTTATGGTTCATTCTTTGCTGATTCTCACATTGATGTCTTGTTCATCGACAAGTATCTTTGTAATAACATATTTGCCTTAATTTGTGGAAATATTCAATAATCAACTTGATCAATTAAATACAAAAAATATTGTTAGCACCTTAAATGGAAGCAACTAAGGTGTCATTTTGGTGTATATTGTAACGACTTTCCCTGATGGCTCAATAGATGGTTTAAAGGCTAGACTTATGGCAAAGGGCTATATTCAGACATATGACATCGACTACATAGATATCTTCTTTCCAATAACCAAGATAGCTTCAACACACCTATTTCATATGCTAGCAACTGTATCTTAATTGCACTCACATTATCTTGATATTTAAAATACATTTCTCCGGGAAGATTTAGATGAGGAGATTTATATGGAGCAACCACACAGGTTCGTTGCTCAGGGGGAATCTGGGCTATCATGCAAGCTGAAGAAGCCATTATATGGCTTAAAAGAATTTCCTTCAGCTTGGTTTGGTAAATACAGTTCAACATTGATTCACTTTGGCAGATCTTGCAGCATGTTAGATCACTTTGTATTTCACAGGACAAATGATTGTAAGGCTTTTTCCATTTACTTGAAATCATGTGAGAATGTGTCATTGTAGCCCTGATACCATTGTTAGGCACTTCAAAATAGACAATACTATATTTTATGATCTTCGGGACAAATTACAGAGTAAGAGTGAATAATAGATAAGAGAAGGGGAGAAACAGAGGGGGAGAGAGAGAGAGAGATGAGAGAAGAGTATGAGAAGAAAGAAATAGATGGGAGGAAGAGGAAAATGAGTGAGGGGATGACCATAGTTCTCCAACTGACTCCTTATCATAGGTAAGCCTATAATGAGTTCAGCTTCAGTTTATTCAATCAGCTCAGCTTCGGCAGTTACTCCATGTATTGACTATTGATTGTATGCTAACATACTAACACCATGATCAAAGCAAAAACATTACAATAGCATGCATCCAGTTCACAAACTCAAAACATTTCACAATGGAACTCTTTTAGGTCAAACTTGAATAGTGAAAAAGGAAACAAACTAATGCCATACTTCACCCAGATATAGAGAAATGACCACCACGGGCTTACCTCTGCTCCCTCTCTGTCCAGTGCGCACAAGGCATTGCTTCGGTCTTCGGTGGCCGATACGGAAACCCCGACGGCCGGAACTGCCCGCTCCGCTTACGCACCAAAGCAACCCATCTCTCAAAAGCGTGCGCCGTCCCCGCCACTTCCCCCCACAGAAAGGACACAACCTTTCACGAACCGGCAAGAATTTCTCAACGAAAAACGAATTAACCAAGATCTAAATCACTTCGAAACAAAGCAAGAAACAATACCCTAGATGGGAACGTCTGCTCCTTCTCCCCCTCACTTGCCTGAAAGAGAAAACAGCGTTAATTTAGTCTTAAATCATGTAGACACCCAGAAGAAATGAGGAAATCAAAGGGGATAATGGGGCATAGAAAGTACCTGAGAAGCTATGATGGACGAAGACAGCTTCTCCTCCTTTTGCTCCTCCGCTGCCATGAGAGAAGGATTTCTGTTCGGGATTTCGGGGGTTCTTCTTCAACTTTTTCCTCCTGTGTGTTTAATTTTTCCTCCTCATAGTTCAAAAAGGCCGTTAATGGTGCCGTTCCGACCTTTTTCCCTCCGCTTTCTTCTCGCTAATGGGGGACGAATTGCGCACTCAGTCTGCCAGTAACCCACAGAGAGAGAGAGAGAGAGAGAGAGAGAGAGAGAGAGAGAGAGTGAGAGAGAGACTTCTATGCGTGTGGCTAACCGGTTTAGCCCAATCCGAGTTTTGTCCGATTAGCTCAACCCTAACTTAACTCTATTAATAAAAAATAATAATTGGATAAAAAATATAAAATATTAATAAATCAATGAATCAAATAAAAATAAATTGGTAACTTAAATGACCTAAATGTTTCGATTCAAAATTATTAATCAACATTTAAATTTTTAATGACTTAAATATTATGATTTAAATTTTACAAATTAATATGTAAAAGTAGTGATAACTTAAGTAAACATCCTGCATGACCCTTGTTCAAACAACTTTCCCAACCACATTAGGCATGATGTTTCTCAGCTATAACTATCGCTATCAGCGTGCTCTGGTCGCACCGTTTTCAATGTAGCATGCTTCTTTCCAAGATACGCAAATCAAGGGTCCGCATGCCCCAGCTGTCACGGATCCCCAGAAGCAGTACCAATATTAAAGATTAACATCCTCTTTTTGCGGCTTTTGGTCCCTCCGGCGGCCGACAAGCGGCTCAAGCTCAGAGCTTGTCCACCTCCTTTCCCCCGAAATACCTCTGAACAGTCTTTAAGAAGGAGATCCGGCATCGAGCATCCAAGATCAAGAGAAGGGATCGAGCACCACAGGAAGAGCAAAATCTCTCCTCTATCACCTCTTGTAAAACAAAAACTTGAGAACAAGAAAAACTCTCTTTTTCTCCTTCTTTCTCTCTCTTCCTCTTGTAAGCTCTTTGTATTAGCCTTCACGGCTACCTTTTTTCATTAGTGAAACTTCTTTGCTGACCGCTCGGTGGACGTAGGGGATTTTCTCCCTGGACCACCTTAAATTGTTGTGTGCTCTTCTGGATGCCCCGAACTCTCTCTCTTATGCCTCAACCATCAAGCTTACCTCTCTGCGCGCCGCCATCTCCCGGAACTCTCTTTCTTTTTTGGTGTTCCTTGGGATCCCCTACATCCTACGTCAACAATTTGAAAAAAAATATTCTGTTAGTAAATCATTAAAATTATATTTTTACTCTTAATGGTACATATTTTCTCTTCCTCAATACCATACTAAAGCATTGATTTGTCCTAAAATTAATTCACATCGCGAATATCTCCTTCCTTTGCCGCCACCTAAACATTAAGGTTTTAGGATTTTCACTCAAAATATATTTAAATATCCTTAAAATAATATGATAAACAACTCAGATTTTTTATGATCTAACTATAGTTAGGTTATTGAAAAAATTATGATTACTCATTATAATAGAAATAAGTTAAAATATGTATATGTAAGATTTTATAATGTTTTGAGTGTGCATAGCGTAATTAACTAAGAATGGATGGGTAAGACAAAAATAAAACTAAATTGTGTGGCATGTAGGTAATTATCCCAAATAAATATTAATAAATGGGTAAGTTACCTAACTTGAACTTAACTTGTTCAATAAACATGTTAACATTCATGACCAATACTTAAAATTTTTGAATCAAGTCATATATTATCGTCCTTACCAGCAATCCTTTGCGCGTGTCCAGAGCAAGCAATGGGAGGTGGGCCGATGACCTCTCTCTTTCTCTCATTGACAAGCAGGTGGCGAGAGTCATCGACTACTTTTTATATCTCTAAATATAAAAATAAATTCATATTTTAAAATTATTTTAATAATGTTTTTTTAAATATATTTATTAATGCATAAATAATTTAAATGAATGTACATGAAATATTTAATACAAACTTAGTATTCATAAATTAAAATTGTAAATTGTAGATTTATGTGACACTCCCCTTTATGTCCTAACATTAAGAGCCTAAATATATTTTTCAAAAAAAAAAGAACCTAAATATAATTTACACTTAAAGTTATCTGCAAGAACATTTGTAAACATTGTTGGAAAATGTCGGCATAAAACAACAAACAACTAAGACTTGTAGTACTTCTGATAAAAAAAAAAGAAATACTAATTTATTTTAAAATAACAAAAAAATAATTTAAATTTAATAACAGGTATTTGTGATTGAAAATTTAAAGTATTAATTTCTTTTCAAAGCAACTAAGAAATTGTGACGTCCGTGGCTAAAGAGGGCAGGGAGTGTCCGTGGCTAAAGAGGGCAGGGAGTGATCGCCGGGTGATATTCTAAGAGAAAGAAATCACTGAGGTAAAGTGCAGCTCCTGGTAAGCTTCTAGGCTAAATAATAAGTGGTGAGAAGGGCACATGAATGAATCGTCTCACGTCAGAAAGGGAAGGAGATCCTGAACTGTATAAACAGATAACGTAATTTCAAATAGTAGAGGTGTCTTTTAGAGCAAAATCGTGAGGCTAGTGATGGGAAACTCCATCTAGTAGGCCTGTGACGCCTGTGGCTAAAGAGGGCGGGGAGCAATCGCCGGGTGATGTCCTAAGAGAAAAGAATCACTGAAGCAAAGTGCACAAAAATGAATCGTCTCACATCAGAAAAGGGAGGGAGATCCTGAGCTGTATAAGTAGATAACGTGATCTCAAATAGTAGATGTGTCTTTTAGGACAAAGTCATGAGACTAGTAATGGGAAACTCCGTAGTTAAGCATGCTTGGGCTGGAGCAATTTTCCTAAAATCAAAGCGAACAATATCTCTACATTGTGATCACGGGATGTTACAGAAATACTTGTATTTCTTTTATGCAATTCTTGAATTAATAAAAATTTAATCAATAATTTAAATTGATCTCTTCTCAAATTTAAATCTATTTGAAATTGACTTAAATTCACCGATTCAAAGTATATTCAACTTAAAGTGACATCTTATACCATACGCATAGATATGTATTTAATTTGAAAATTATATTATATATATATATATATATAAATATTCACGAAAAATATATATACAAAGACATGTTAAATTTGTAAATTATCTTCCGAAGACAAAAATGATTCAAACCAAAATAAATGCTCACGTGATATTCACGATAATTCAGCATTTTCAAACAAAAAACATTTGCTTAAAATCCAATAAATATCCTTTTTACAATCTTATCCACAAATATCACCGATTATAAATTGAATTAAATTTTAAATCGAAATTAACTAAATCCAAATGATCTAATTACAAGTAATTTTTATGACTAAAAATTTTTATCAATTCAATCTTGAGATTAAATCAAATTAACTTAAAATCAAATTAATTAAAAAAAATTAAAATATATATTTATAATATGTATATACCTTATTTTAGAATGTTGATTTTTTTATAATAACTTAATAGATAATTAAATTAAAAAAAATTTGCATGAGTTTTGTTCAAAACCTACTGGTTTTGATTAAATTTTTTTTTTTTTTTAGCCACTAGACTAGATTAAGATGGATGTTATGATTTAAGCTAATTGAAAAAATAAAGATATTTATATCTGAAATTTTAACTAAAAAATTAAAAATTAATTAAAAATTACATCAATTTTAACTTGAATCGATAATAATTAAGTTAGATTTAGATCGTTACTCTTTGTTTTATTTATGTTTTGAAATGGATTGATAAAGTTAAAAAAATTAATTTAATTTTGAGATAAAGTTGAGGTATTTTAGAATTTTGCGTAAAGAACGTAAAAGATTTAAAGATAGCTATTTAGAAGGCTGAAAAATAAAAAAATAAAAAAAAACCACAGAATTAACAAAACGTCACCGCCGCTCCAGCCACGTGTCAGACATTTCACTGTGACGAAACGGCGGCGACAACGGTGGCGCTCCACCGCCGCGCTCCAGATCCGGCTCTCTTTCCAACCCGCTGCCGCGATTTAGCCGGGGATCGCGCATCAGGAGCAACCAGACATGCAAAATTCGGCTGTGCGGCGACTTCGCCGGCTGATCCATCTGCGATCCTTGCCCTAAATTCAAATCCTCTTCCAGAATGCCGAAAGCCTCTGTCCTTCGGGCGGGCAGCTCGTTCCGAAACTGGCGGCCGCCGGAATCTAACGAGGATGAGGCAACCTCCTCCTCTCGCTGGCAAGGCGAAACCAATGCCCCTTCGGCGTCGACAGAAATCGGATCTGGAGCGGAAACGGGATGCGCAGGCTCATTCACCGCTTCGACGGCAGCGCGGCAGATGGGGCAGGTGGAGTGGGAAAAGAACCACATATCGATGCACTCGATGTGGAAGCGGTGACCACACCGCGGGAGTAACCGGACCTTTTCCCCCTCCTCGAATTCGTTCAGGCAGACGGCGCATTCAAACTGCTCGTCTTCGCCGGCGCCGGCATAAGGGGTGAAGAAGAGCAGGGGAAGGGACTTGAGGACTACAGGGTCCAGGCCGTGGTTCGCGGCGACCCGGAGAGAGGCCTCGCCCTCGCCGGCGAAGACAGGGTGCCGGCGCCGGCGCTGGGCCCGCCGGGAGGACCGGTCGATGATGTGCCACCGGACGTATAGGTGGAGAAAGAGGATGGAGAGGACGACGGCGAAGAGGATCACGATCGAAATCAGCATGATCTTTCCACTGAGCGCATAGCTGCTCTGCGGCGCAGCTCCGCCGCCGGAATTAGCTGCCGTTCCACCTCCTGGGGGATTAAAATCCATCTCTCTCTCTCTCTCTCCACCGATATCTGCTAGCCTGTGGCCCTGCTGCGACTCGGGTTTAAGAACGAAGGCAATCTCTCTTTTATTTTTTGAACTATTTAAATAATTACTGCAAAATCATATTGCAAATTAAATTAAAAAAAAAGGATAATTACGAGCTCCCGTTTCTTTGCGTGGTTAACTGTAATTTGAATTAAAATTAATTACACATATTTTAATATTAAATTAATAATATTTTAAGTACTATATTATATTTAATATTAAAACCAATCTTATTTTATATCCTTCAAAATTTAAAATTAATTTTATTTTGTCCCTACTTATACTATAAAATAAAATTAATTTTATTTTAAATATTTCATAATCCTTAAAATAAATTATCATATTAAAAAATATTTTAATTATAATTAAAACTAACCACACAAACAAATATCCCCTATGTGCTACACTGTAGTATTTATATCTTATAATTAAGTGGTAATGTGAAAATTAATTAAGTCAATGTAGAGCTAGAATTAACGGCGGAGGTAATTTGTACATGTATTCGATTAACCCATTTTAACCCTGTCTCTAATGGAATGAGTGTGACTTCTCAAAATATGCATTGTCTCTAATGAGGCGGGACTGGCAACTCGCCACAATCTAGCGATCAAATAGCGCAAATCGCACCCGAAGATCGCGCCCGAAGATGGTGCTTAAATCACGCGAATTGCACCCGCCTGAGTAGCGGAGTTGGTTGAGGACACAAAAAATGTGGAACCTTTGGGGATGCTGTGGAATTTGCAAACGCTTCTCCGCTGCCGCTTGCTATGCCGCTCACCACTTTTTTGCTATTACTCTACGCTTCTCGCCACTTTTTTGCTGCTACACCGCGTTGCATATCACTATCTCTCGCTATCATTCCTGACACGAGCTTCTCCACTGTCGCTCACTTCATTGCTCGCAGCTGCCGCTGTCGCGCCGCCCTGTTGTTGCTCCTCACAGACTGCTCGCTGCCGATTTGCTCGTCATGCCAGGGCGGGGCGGGACGGGTTCTATTTTTGTGAATATATATTCAGAACAAAGCAGGGCAGGCGAAAACAAGTGCAGAGCGGGTATGATTCTTGAATTATATATATCAAGGTGGGTTTAAGTATTGACAAACTCGATTCAAAACTATCACAATGGCATCTCCCATTTCAAGCTAAATTTGATGTTAGGCTTAAATTTTATTTTATGGTGATCTGAGCTGAACTCCAATTTGAATAATTTATATCATCAAATTAATTCGATCTTAAATGAACTACTTTTGATTTTCCAATGAAATTCAAAATTCAATTTATTTTAAAAATAAATGGTGTGAGGAAAATTTGTAATTAAAATTGGGACCCTAATTTAAACCAACTTCTCACGGACTCATCACCTCATGGGCCGGTATCATCAATTTACTCTAGTTTTCGGGCCCATGAGGTGGTGAGTATATAAGAAGTTGGTTTTAAGGCCCTATTTTGCAATGGACTAAAAATCATGACTAAAATTAGTTATGGCTAAAATTTTAAATTTATTTTAAAAAATTTTAAAAAATTATTTTATATCTCATCTCACACAAATTTCAACATTAAACAATCACTTTATTTCACATCCAACACAATTCACAATAAATCAATCAACTTTATTTCATATCCTACATAATTTTTAATATAACTAACTTATTTTATTTTATATCATACACATTTTTCAAAAATAACTAAAAATTTCAACCAAATCTTCTTTTTTTTTCTTATTACCAAACAGAGCTTAAGTTTTAAAATTTCTAGAATTAAATGTTCGATTATAATTAGGTCTCAATTAATAGAATTGTTAAAAAAATTAATTTTACCTCTAGGCCCTATTTGTTTGATCGCTGAAAATTAATCTGAATTAATTTTAACCAGGCATATCACATCACACATAAAATTTAATATTAAAAAATAATTTTATGTCGCATCATACACAAATTACTAAAATAATAACTAACTTATATCACATCCCTCGCATATCCAAATATAATAATTAATTTTATATCACATCCTTCACATATCTCAACATAATAATTAACTTTATTTCACATCATTTACAACTTTCAATAAAAATATATCTCTATTTAAGTTTAATTTTAACCTTGTTAAATTTTACCTTACGAACAAACAGGCCAAATATTAATTTATTTTTGGGATAATTACCTACATGCCATACAATTTAGTTTTATTTATGTCTTACCCATCATTTCTTAGTTAATTATGCTATGCACACTCAAAATGTTACAAAATCTTACATACACACATTTGAGTTAAAACTTAATCAAAATCTATTTGAAAAAAAATATTATGTCAGTAAATCATTAAAATTATATTTTTACTCTTAATGGTACATATTTTTTTCTCTTCCTCAATACCACACTAAAACGTTGATTTGTCCTAAAATTAATTCACGTCGCGGATGTCTCCTTCCTTCGCCGCCACCTAAACATTAAAATTTTAAGATTTTCACTCAAAATATATTTAAATATCCTTAAAATAATATGATGAACGACCCAGATTTTTTGTAATCTAATTATAATTAGGTTATTGAAAAATTATGATTACTCATTATAATAGAAATAAGTTAAAGTGTGTGTATGTAAGATTTTATAATGTTTTGAGTGTGCATAATGTAATTAACTAAGAATGAATGGGTAAGGCATAAATAAAACTAAATTGTGTGGCATGTATGTAATTATCCCTTTATTTTTTTATCATTTCTTTTTCCTACTTCTGCTGGTTGTGTACAACCATATGACGATAGACGTCAGCGAGCTCACAAGTGGATTACTGTGCGTCACGACGCAAAGTCTCCTATAAACCTGCTAGGAGATTGTTGCATGCAACTGTTTACGAGTGAATTTGTGATGCTCGTGATGGAAGAGGGAGGGGAATGATCATCAGGTAATATTTTAAGAGAAAAAAATTACTGAGGTAAAGTGCAACTCCTGACAAAATTTTAGGCTGAATAATGAATTGTGAGCATGAATGAATTGTGCCACATCGAAAAGGAAGGGAGATCCTGAGTTGTATAAGTAGATAACATAATATCAAATAGTAGAGACGATTTTTTGGGAAAAACTGTGAGGATGATGATGGAAAACTATTTAGAGTAATACTAAGATGGGTGACCTCCTAGAAAGTGCTTAAGTCACACAGTTTTTTTAAAGTCAAAACAGACAATACCTCTACATAGTCACTTGGATGGTTGCTGTGAGTAGATAATTGCATTCCACAAAATTATCTCGTATAGATGCTACATGCTGATGATCATTTTGTATGACTGCCATGCGAGAATAGTTAAACTCTGCGTAACTGTCATAAATGAACAGTCGGCGCAATGGCCGATTAGGGCGGTGAGAGGCATTTTTATTATTTTTATTTTTATTGTGAAATTAATAATTTTTTTAAAAAAAATCAGATAAAATAGCGAAAATTAAGTTCAGAGAGCTAACGGCAAGACACACCTTGTAGAACTGAATTATGAAAATTTAAAAATTCAGACAAGTTTAATTTACAAAAAAAATAAATTAATAATTTACCCTTTCAAACTATTATCCCTTGTGCATATCTTTTGATTTATCTCTGTATGTTAAATTATTTATTTAATTAGAGCGGTTAATGATTCGATCTCAAGTCGGTCCGATCTTAGCTTAAGATTAAATTCAAAATTTTCGAGTCGATCTTGAGTTGATCCAGAGAATAAACGAGGAGAGTTCGATACGATATCGATTCGAGCTAGGTCTGGCTCATTTGTTACTTATTCAAGCTTGATTTGTGCCAAAATTGATCCGACTTTCTATTAATTTTTGATTTTTTATTCAAATATTATGTATAAATATATCTGTTCATCTAATCAGTTTAAACTATAGCTATTCGCTTTGATCTATTATTTAAAGATAAAAATAAAAAAAATAATTTACAATAAATATGATTTCAATGATTATAGATAAAATTCTAATGAAAATCTAATGAAGTCTTCCAATATACTATTGAAAAAGTAAATACTAACTCTAGTTACATATATAAATATATGTGTATATATATATATAATATTTTTTTATTTTTTTAATCGATCCGATTTTGAGCTATCTCGATTCAATCCTATGCCGGCTCAAGATTGGATTGATAAAATTTTCGAGCCAAAAAATGGCTTATTAGTCAATTCATTTAGATCAAATCGAGCTAAATTTAACTTAAAATTTAATTTAATTTTTGAGTAATTTTTGATCTTCGAACAAAATTAACGGCCTTATATTTAATTCCTCATTGGCGGCACGTGTTGAATTCCACGGCCGGGAAGCGGAAGGTGGTGTCCTGGACCCCTGGTTAGCCAATGATTATCCTCTTCGTTACGAAAAGACAGGTTTCGCCCTGACTTTGTTTATAAGCTTGGGAATAAAGTAAGGATAATAAGGACATTTCGGTGCCGTGTGCAGCACGTGCCGCATTTTGGGCCAGGGATGCGGTGACGGCGGTCCATATTTGCACCAACACTTTAGCCCAACAATGCACCCAGTTGAATGAGCGTATCATCTGCGGTGAGGATTTGGTTCGTCCATGTCAAGAGACCTAGACCAACCGGACCCACCGACATTGACCGGTTGGACCTTCTGCGAAGGTTCCAGAAAGCAGACGCAGGATTGTTAAAAATATCAGAAATTCAAAAACTGATTAATTTTTTTCAATCCATTCAAAAATTTTGAATTAAATCATAAATCAGAAATTTTCAAATTAACTTCACACGAAATATAATTTAATTTAGCTGAAAATTATTTTTATAATATAAATAATTTTAATATATATATATATATATATGAAATGAATCAAATATTGAATAAAATCAAGTTTTGATACACTAAAACATATATATATATATAAATTTTGTATATTGCACTATCAAAACAAAAGCTTTGAATGTTGCCAACACATTTTGTAATTTATAAAATTTGAACTATTATATAATGTATTTAAAAATAAGCAAATATTTAAAATTTATGATTTTACAATGTAAATGCCTCAAATAAATATCAAGAATAATTCCATTTGAGTCCTTGAGATAGACCATTGATTCTACAGTAAATCAAGAGTAATCCAATTCAATTCCTTAAGGCAGATCATTGATTTCACAGGGATTTTCAAAAATAAAAATGTAACATTCTATGATCTCAATGCAGAGGTATTGTCTGCTTTGACTTTAGAAAACTGCATGACTTGAATATTTTTCGAAAGATTATCCATTCCAGTACTACTCCAGCTCAAGAATACTTAACAACAAATTTTTTATTATTAGCTTCACGATTTTTTCTCAAGAGAGGTGTATCTACCATTTGAAATTATGTTATTTTCTTATACGCCTCAAGATCTTCTACTTTTTAACGTGGGACTATTTATTTCTATTCGAGTCATAATCAAGCTAACTCAAGCTCTTCCAAAATTACATTTTAGAAAAAAATTGAGTTAATCGTATTCATAAAATCACCTAATAAAAATTCTAAGCACAACTAATACATACTTATGTAAAAGCAATCAAGGTAATCTGGTTTGACCATGACTTACAGCTCAACTCAATGAATCTATTCGAAGTAAATATCGATCTAAATATCAGGCGACTATTTATTTTTGAGCCAAACTCTCACACCCTACTCGTAATGGGAAGTGCCTGTGGAGAAGCCACGTGGCCGACATATGATATGGTTGGTGAGTATGTGAATGCCATAATGAAGGATGAACATGGGGAGAAGGTGCAGAGCAAGTTCTAGGGGCCTTCATGAGGGGCCAGGGCCATGTGATTTATGTGTGTTATATTGTGTCGGATTTGATAGAGATTTGAATTTCATCTTAGTCGTATCAGTTTAACCAATGTGCAACTCAATCAACAAATGGGTCAAATTAACGACTCGAACTTGGTCAAGCCAACTTGCTAACTAGCGTGGCAAATGAACCGAACTGGTCTGAGTAGTGCTTTGTTTAAGTTCGTGTTCGTTTATCAACACCGAACTCGAGCTTGAATCGTGAACAAAATCGCATGTTTTGGGCTTGATTTATGGTTGGTTAGCAAATGATTTTTTTTAATTTATTGGCGAACGAGATTACGTACATTTAACTCATTAACATTCAAACTAGAAACGTATATACTTTTTTCGAGCTATTATTTTTCTTAATTCCTAATTGAAGCTATTGATTTATTAGGATATTGATTTGCTTGTTGGTTCTCTTCAATTTAATACTAAATAATATTTGAATTATTCATTTAAACTAATAAGTGGATAATTATTAAGATTTGGATATTGTTATGTGACATTCAAAATTTAAATTAATTTGATTAATTTAAATAACTTTAAAAATAAGATAAGTTTATGATGGACGTACCGAATTTATTAAATCCTTCTATAAATAGGTCCTCTATTTTTCATATTTGACACACGATATTCTATCTAATCAGTGTATAAAATAGTATGAGATAAAGAGAGAGAAAACCTATTTTATTTTAAAGCTTTCTCTGAGTTGATTGGTTCAAAGATCCGTGATTTTGACTTGATATTTGATTGAATTAAAGTTTTTCACATTAAGAAATTTTTAACATTTATACGAGTCAATATCTTTTAATTGGTTAGCTTGTTTCTCAAGCTATCCTCCCATTAGTCTCCTATATATTGTAAGTGCGATAATAAATGGCTTGACTCATAGAACTAAAAATATTATTTATATATTTATATGTATAATTAAATTTAGTATATAGTTTTTTCAGTAGTCTAATGGAATACTTTATTAAAATATTATTATAATTTTTTTTATAGTCATTCAAATTATATTTATTAGAATTTTTTTTTTTATTTTTATCTTTAAACAATCATCAAAACAAATAGTCATAATTTAAAGCGATGGAATGAACAAATATATTTATACATAATATTTGGTTAAAAGATCATAAACTAATCATAAGTTTGATCGATTTTAACTTGGATCGAGTTTAAATCAATAATAAATGAGCCAAAACTAGCTCCAATTGAGATCAAATTGACCTCTTCTCATTTATTCTATGAATCAATTCATGATCGAATCGAAAACTTTGAATTCAATCTTGAGCCAAGATCGAATTGGCTCGAAATTAGACCATCAACAGCCCTTCTCAAGTATCGTAGATGCCTTTGGAGGCTATCTCAAAATTATATCTATCCCAAATCATATTCTGATCATTTGAGATTGGGTATCGCTTTTGTTATTTCTTTCGACCAAAATTATAGAGGATGTTTTTTTTTATTATCAAGGCTTATTATAGGAATTATTGGTACAAGAGATATTTGATTACTCAGGGTTTCTACCTCATTTGATTTGAGGGTTAAATTTTGAATAAGAGAAAAAAATATTTTATCTTATAAATTTAATAGAAAAAAATTAATTTAATATTAAAAAATATGAAAAATATGAAAATAAAATTAATTCTAATATTTGTATTTATATTGGATATGAAATAAACTTACTTTTTATAGTTAAATAAGAGGTTTTGCAGATTATTGAAGATTTTTAATTTTGACCCAAATTCAAAGCAACTTTGAAATCATTAATTTCAGCACTTTATATCTTTCGAAATAAAAATGCATTTTCCACTTTCAAAATATTTAATTTTGATAAGTTGCACGTAAAGTTGTAATTTTGCTCGAAAATGACTCAAAGGATTAATAGAATCTGTGAATCAAATCGAGCTTGACTCGATTCAAACGAGTCGATTAACAAGTCATACTTTTGGCTCGAGATTTTTATCAATCTAACTTTGAGTAAACATGATTCAGATGACTCGAAATTAGATTGATTAAAATAATAAAAAATAAATATATATTTATATATATAAGTAGATTTAGTATATTAATTTTTTTTAATAATTTAATGGAGACTTCATTAGAACTTCTTCTATAACTTTTATTCAAAGCATAATTATTGTAAATTAATTTTTTTTATTTTTATTTTTAAATATTATAAAATAAATGTTGCAGAAATGAGAATGTTAAGGTGGATGTGTGGATATACACGAAATGATAGAATGAAAAATGAGTATATCCGAAAGAAAGTTGGTGTTGCACCAATTTAGGATAAACTTAGAGAAAGTCGGCTTAGATGGTTTGGACATCTAAATCGTAGGCCGATTGAAGATCCAGTTAGAAAAATTGACATAGCAAAAAACTATAAGGAGTGATCTTAGTTACTTAGACTTAGATAAGAATTTGGTAACTGATAGAGCGCAATGGAAACAAAAGATTCATGTAGCCGACCCCACCTAGTGGGATTAAGACTTGATTGTTGTTATTGTTGTTGTTATTTTTAAATATTAGATTGAGACGAATGATTATAATTTAAATGAATTGAATAAACAAAAATATTTATACATAAAATTTAGGCAAAAGTTTAAAAATTAATAAAAAATTAGGTTAAATTTGGATCGTATTGAGCTTAAATTGACAACAAATGAGTTACAACTAAAATCGAATTTTTTTTATTTATTTTTTTGAATAGAATCAAGATTAAATTAAAAAAATTTAACTCAATTTTAAGCCAAAATCAGATTGATCGGGCCATCACATTGTTGACAGCCAAAGTTGCACCCTCAAAATTATAATCTTTGAGGTGCAATTTGATAAAATTAAGAGATTTGGGCAAGTTCAATGTGAACCTTTAAAATTTTAATAATGCCAAATATGAAATGAGAATATTTAGGCCCTGTTTGACGCGAGGACCAAAATGATACTAGTTAAAAAAATTATAATAATAAATAATTTTTTAATTATTTTATATAAATTTTAATATAAAAAATTTTTATTTCACATGCTCAATAATTTTTAATAAAATATCTACTTTATTTTATATCTTAAATCAAAATATTCAATTCAAATATTTTGGTCTAAGATGTCAAAATAAAGTTAATATTTTTACGAAAAATTATTGAGTATGTTAAGTAAAATAATATTTTTTTATATTAGAATTTATGCAGAATGATTAAAAAAATTATTTAGCATTATTATTATCGTTTTTTAAATTAATACTATTTTGGTTCTCGGGCCAAACAGGGCCTTAGAGAGCGCATATTTTAATGGGGGTAATTACGTATACCATATTTTATTTATTAAAAATTATAAATTCTATACTATATTTTAATAAAATCTCATTTTATACCCTAAAATTATAATCTAAAATTTAAGATACCAAGAACCGTTTGTTTATATAGTTTAATTTAACAAAATTAAAATTAAATTTGAATAAAAATATTTTTTTATTTAAAATTATAAATAATGTGAAATAAAATTAACTATTATGTTGAGATATGTGAGGGATGTGATATAAGTTAGTTATTATTTTGGTAATATGTGTAGTACGTGAAATAAAGTTAATTTTTAGTATTAAATTTTTCGTGTGAAGTGATATGTTTGATTAAAATTAAACTAAATTAATTTTTAATTTTTAAATAAATGAAGCCTAAATTTTATATCTTAAATTACTTTAACATTAAAATTTAAATCCTGAATTCTGGGCCTTAAAATATTAAAGTATGGAGAGCTTTTTTTTCTCTGTATTATTAATTATACTATGTTTTTTCATAAAATATTAGATTAATAACAATTAAATTTCTCTAATTTAGATTTACATGTATTCAAGTTCTTCTATTTTTTAATTAATCAAGTAGTTCTTTCAATTTAAAGTAATATGCAGTTAGATCATTTGATATTAATAAAAAAAATTTAGTAAAGAACATTTTATCTAACTAATATACTAATTTAATTAATTTTAAAATTAAATTAATATTTAGATGAAGATGAAGTACAAAGTGATTTATTAATTTAAAAAAATATTTTATATTAAGTACTTTAATTAATATCAAATAATTTATTTGATCTTTACTTTAAAATAAATGATCTATTTGATTAATTAAAAATTAGAAAAATTTAATTGCATATAAACTCAAATTATTGGCATCTAATTATTATTAATTATAAATGTTAATTTCTATAGTAATAGAGAAAAGTCATTAAAATAATGGGTAGTGGTGGGGACCACCTGATCCGATATGTCGGACTCGCAACGGTCATGGTGGTCACGCGCGTTATCCTGCATTTCTGTCGTCAGATTTCAAGTGGCATTTCCGTAAATAAATGTAAATCTCGGCACATTTTGAATCCGAATCCATGGAGGTGTAGCTTGAATCTCTTCGGTCTTTCAGTCTTCTCCTTCTCCCTTCCATCAATCGGTCTTCTTCTCCGTCTAATGGCGACCAAGCTTCCCATCTTCCTCCAGATCGGCTACTTCCAGGTTCGTTCCTATCGTCCTCCCTTCAATTCCAACTCGCTCGGGTTTTTTTCTAATCGAGCATCGACCATTCGCTAGGGTTTGGAAGGATCGAAGAGACAGAGACCAGACGCGCGGCATTCCAAGCTTG
This sequence comes from Apostasia shenzhenica, assembly GCA_002786265.1. Lineage (NCBI taxonomy): Eukaryota > Viridiplantae > Streptophyta > Magnoliopsida > Asparagales > Orchidaceae > Apostasia > Apostasia shenzhenica. The sequence continues at coordinate 1,233,822 of KZ451961.1, forward strand.
AGAAACAGCGACAATGGTGGAAGAGCGCGTTCTTCCTCTTCAAGAAGCGGGGAAGGGGCGTCGTTGGCCGATTTAACGATTCTTCTCTCCGGGAAGTGCAGCCGCCGCCGATGCCGTTATACGCTGCGGAGAGCTGGAAAAAGGCGAGAATGTCATGCCGGAGGAGGGCACCCTGGTCCAGGCAGCGGCGGGCCTCAGAATTTGGGGAGGAAGGTGTTCCATACCTAAGTCTCCGGGACCTAAATCTTCTGGAAGATCACCGGCTAGCCGCCGGTGCGCCTGCCGCAGAGCCGCCGCCGGTACCCATCTACCTCGTTACTTGAATGCCGTTAGAGTGCCGAGAATTTACATAAAAATTCCCAAAGATCGTTCAAGTTTTTTTTAATAAGAGAAAGAATTATTTTATTTTTTAAATTTAACGAGAAAAAAAATTTATTTTAATATTAAAGAGTGTGTGAAATATGAAATACTTTAAATTATAATATTTATATTTGTATTAGATGTGAAATAAAGCTCATTTTTATAGTTAAAATCTGTGTTGGATAAAAAAATTACTTTGAACCAAATGATGCTAAAGAGTCCTTTTATTTATAAAATTAAATTTAAAAAACTTAAAATTAAATTTGAATAATTTTTTTTTATTTAAAATTTTGAATGATGTGAAATAAAATTAATTATTATGTTGGGATATACGAAAGATATTATATAAAATTATTTATTATATTGAAATATGTGAGAGATATTATATAAAATTACTTATTATGTTAGCATATGTGAAAAATGTGATATAAAATTAGTCATTATTTTAATAATATATATAAAATATAAAATAAAATTAATTTTTAATATTAAATTTTATGTGTGATGTGATATGTCAGATTAAAATTAAATCAAGTTAATTTTTAATTTCAAAATAAATGACCCTAAGATATAAACGTTTCAAATAATTAAAGCAGATCATTTCTATTTATTTTATTTATTATTTAAAAAATTTATTATGCATTTATAATAATTAAATTTTATTTATTTATTTCATTTATTTAATTTTTAACTGATAGATTTATTTAATTTCACATATTCATCTTTATTTTATAATGAAATTATCCCCTCTGATATATACGAATAATGCCGAAATATTTTATGATGCCTTTGATTAATGAGAAATTATTTTATATACAATTGACTGTAGAAGAGATTAGTCCAAGGATTTTTAAATAGGTCGATATTTCGAAAATGATGAGTAAAAAATCTTAAATGAGAATTTTTGAAACACTATTTATATTTTATTCTTTAAATCTCTTATCTTCACTCTTCCTTCCGTAGCTTTAGTTGGAGAAATTATTGCATACAGATAATGCACTATTTAGATGCCCAATCAGAAGCCGTCATGTGTACCTGGCCTAGCAGTATTGTACACGTGATGGTCTCTGATTGGCGTCCAAATGGTGGTCCATCTGAATGCAATAATTTCTCCCCTAGCTGCCCTTTTCGTCTAGCATCAATTTAGTCTCAGAATTTTTCGTCCTACATTAATATTGCTCTATTAATTCCATTAATTTAGGCACAGATATATATATATATATATATATATATATATATATATA
>KZ451961.1:1251291-1320782 GCA_002786265.1 Apostasia shenzhenica
TAAAATTGTGACGTAGTGGCCGAAGAGGACAAAAAGTAACCGTCGGGTGATATTCTAAGGGAGAAGGGAATTGCTGAAAAAAATACCGCTTTTGATAATATAATGAGAATGGCGCATGAATGGATTGTTCGACATCGAAAAAGGGAAGACTTCTTGAGCTGTATAAGTAAATAATACAATCCTAAACAGTAGAAATGTCTTTTAAGCAAAACTGTAAGACTAATGACGATAAATTCTGTAGTTAAGTGTGTTTAAATTAAAGTAGTATTAGAATAAACTAGATGTAAGCTATATTTGTATTAGAATAAACTAGTATTAAAGTATTCAAACACACAATTCTCATAAGTCAAAGCGAACAATACTTCTATATTTGAATTATGAGATATTATAATATGGTATTAGAGCCAATATTTTATAGTACGATATAGTTCAAAAATAAACTAGATGTAAGCTGATGGGCCTGTGACGCCGGTGGCTGAAGAGGAGGGAAGTGATTGCAGAGTCGTGTTCCAAGGAAAGAGAATCACTGAAGTAAAGTATGTCTTCTAGCATGATTCTAAGTTAACAAATTGTTGTGAGAGAAGCACAGAAATAAGTCATCTTATTTTAGAAAGGGATAAGAGATCCTGTGGTGTATTAGTATATAATGTAATTCCAAATATTAGAGACATCTTTTGGAGAAAAATCATGGGCTAATAATGGATAACTTAATAGTTATAAAAATTACTGCCTAAAACAACCAAATATATTAGATTATTAGATAGAATTCTCTTCTATTAAATTATTTTATTATTATTATTTATTTTGTTAATAATAATAATAATAATAATAATAATAATAATAATAGTTGTTGTTATTAATATTGTAAATTAATCATCTTTGTGTTATGCAAAGATGATTGTTTAAAATAAATATAAATAATTAATTATTAATCAATTAAAAATAAATTAAAAAAATTAATAAAGAGAGTATGTTTGTGATGCCAGTTAAGTTTTATACCATCAAGACAAGAAATCGCTCGTCAGACGGGCGACGCCCATCATGCAAGCGACTACTGTTTTTATTATTTTTTAAAACTATAATTTTAATTAATTAATTGAATATATTTTTTAAAATATCTTTTCTATGAATATAAAGTAAAATTGTGTGTTTTTTATATTTAAAAATTACAAATTAGTTATAATAAAAATTTTAAATACTAATTTCTCGATAAAGTTAATTAAATTTTCTACATAACTTTTTTATCCTATTTAATTTTATTTTATTATTATTAAATTTTATATCTTTTAATTTTTCAGCTTATCTGCTTCGTTTCATTTGTATACTAAGAAATTCATTTCACAAGTTTATATTATAGGAGTTTAAAAAATTTTAACAGGATTTTTTTATTGTTGATTTTAACATAAAATTAATATATAAAATAAAAATATTCTATAAAATGAAAATATAGTTTGCAAAAAATGAAGTAAAAAAGTAATAATTTTATTATTATATTATATAGTTTATAAAAATAAAAAATAAAATTTATTTTTAAAAAAATTAAAAAAATATTATAAAAATAAAAAATATTAGAAAACATGTTTACCTAGTTTTCTTAAAAATTTATATTTAATTCTAAATAATAATTTTAAAAATAAACTATATGTATATATAAGCATATTAAATGCTAACTTTTCAAATATTTAATTAATTTTTTTGAAAAATTAGCATTTAAGAAATTTAATTATAATTAATTAGTAAGTATAAAAATATATTGTTTTACTCTGTATTTATATATATATTTTTTTACAAATATATTTAAATAATTAAATAAAATTATAAGTTTAGAAAAAAAATAAAGGTAAAAGTCGTTGGCGACTTCTTCTTTTGGACTTCTGATAAGAAAAAGAACGCCGTTCTCAACAAATTGATCGACAAGGAAGAACGGACGTCGTCCATTCTCGCCGGAGCTAACCCAAATCTCCCATCAGTTCCGGTCACCGGCGCGCAATCAACGTCAGGAGCTCTCCGATCGCCGAACCCCTTTCCCTTCCGCTGTTGCGGACGGAGCTCCGCACCTTCGCCTGCGCTCGATTCTCCCCAACGCCTCTTTCACCGACGTGCCTGCCCCGCATGGCGCAGGATGAGGTACCCGTTGCATTCACTGAACTGCAGGATGAGGTCGACTTTGAGTCCATCTTAACCGCCAATGGCTACCTCTCGATCTGCGGCTTCGGCTCGCTTTTATCTGGTATCAAAAGTGACAGATGTCATCGATGTTCATCTTTGTATCCCCTTGGAACCTTTTTAATCCCTTTGTAATTTACAGAGAAAAGCGCGAGGAGTACGTTTCCTGATCTTAAAAACTTCAGGGTAGCGGTACTTCGAGGCTTCAGGCGCGTCTTTGCCCATGTCGCTCCCATATTCTACGAGCGCGGTATTGCAAGAGAAGAAACTAAGGTGAGAATTCATAATATCCTGTCGTAATTGTGTTGCTTTTGGTTATCCTTTTTGATCGACATGTTGGAGTTTTCAGGAGGTTTCGAGCTTGAGCGTGGAGCCATGCGAAGGAGAAGCTCTTATCATTAGCGTGTTTGAGATTTCAAGATCTGAGGTAGTCAACAGAATATCTGTAGATTTAGTTGCTCATTAAGGTTTTGATGCGGAAAGGAAGCTAACAGAATACTTTTCTCTTCATGAACCTTTGGGATAAGGAAGATCCTTTCTTTCATAGACAGGGAGAATGAGTTCCGATTTTTAGCAGTGAGTGCTTTGCTTATGATCTTGTTTACTTTTGTATTTGTTGTGTTGGTTAATTCAAAGCTTCAAACCTTCGATCTGTCCGCTTAGGTGGTACCTGAGGCTCTGGATGGTGCTCTTTTTACGAACCCAGCCGTAAGTTCTTCTGTGAACACACATTTGCAGATTTTAGCTGTTCTATGTTAGCTGATAGGTGTTTCTTCTTTGGTGTTTAGGTGGTTTGTTCACGTTATAGTGATGAAGAGTACTTTCAGATCAGATGCAAAGGTAGTGTTGAATTTCAATATTTGCTTGTACAATGGTCCTTTTCATCTCATGTCAAATAAATTTGAGCATGGGTTTCTTTTTCTTGGATAAGAATGTTGGACATAATGAAACGGCTATCAGTCAAGTTAGGATTAGGATTACCTGAATAATAAATGTGCATTAGGACTAAAAAGTATGAATAGAATGATTATATTATGGGATAATATCAGAGTAAGGAATTATGCAATATGCACATGTATGATGTAGAAGAATGGGCACCATTAGAGCTAGTAAATATTTGGTTAAAATAATAGGGCAAAAAGAGGTAATCCAAAAATAACTTGGTTAATATATGTTTGTTGGCATCACATGTTGGATAATCCAATTAACTAGTGAAGTAGGATTCATAATGCGGACATCAAATAGTTGGATAAGGTAATGACAATGATGATTTTCATTTTGGTCTTTCATATTTTCAAGGTAGAATTTGCATTGAATCTTTTGTACCATTAGGTAATTAGAACCATGAAAGTGGTCTAGCATCTATTCAAGCTCTGTAGTCTTGATGCAACCATGAAAGTCGTCTAGCATGCTGCTATTCAGGCTTTATAATTTTATGCATTAGTTTTTCTTGGTTTTATGTTTCAGATGTCCTCTGTTATCATGCTAAAACTAGAGCCATTGTTTGTCACTCTTAGTGGAAGAGTGCTTTCATTTTGAGCCATTTCTGTGCAAACTATAACTTGGCCTGCAACTTATTGTAGGTAGATCAGATATCTTCTTTGAGAATTATGGAAGATACAACATTCACAAGATATGGAGGGATGATATATTACCTTGCCGTGTTTATCTTAGACATTGGTAAATTTGTGGTTAATCATGGATACATTTTTTGTTTTGCAATTTATTTTTTTCATTTAGTACTGATTAGTCAGGATGTCAGGGGTGATAACTTATTCTTGCTGTCATTATCCATCAAATTCTCTTTCTCATGGCTGCTTGGTGGTTGTTTGTAGATGAACTATGCGATGCATAGCTCCTTAGTCAAGTTGCATTATTTAAGTAGCAAATTATGATGCGAGATGATGCTTTGATATCAAAGTTGATGTAGGATGACACTTTTATACCAATGTTGATGCCAAATTGGAAGATGAATGTGAGAGAAAAAGTAAACTTAGGTATTCAGAGATTTTCACCCTAAGTCCTAGCCATTTCTTTTCGGAATTTAAATTCAATTCAATTCCATGAGTCTATATGCAAATTTGATGAGCTACTGAATAGATTTTTATTTTATTCAAATTTCAGATCTATAAATAGGAAAATCTCAAGTGCCATAATTTTAATTTAGCAAAGTGAGATTAAAGAAAAATTAATTTAAAAATTAGATACAATCTAATTCAAAATAAAATTTTTAAATTTAAGCCAAACCTTTTTAATAGATAAGTACTCTAAATTCAAATTACTTGACTTAGTTAAACAGGCTTAAGTAGTTATAACTTAACCCAATTGAACTAATGTTGATTTACTGACTAAATAGGATTTAGTCCAACCAAGCATAAATGCAGAATTGGCTTTGACATGTCTTTGATAAACTTGATCATAATGAGCTTTATAGGTGTTTGCACCAAACCTTGATCATTCATGTGCCTCCATCAGGTCTCCTCGGGTGGGAATAACTCAACAACATCGAGTATGGGTGAACCTTGCTAATCTGAACCCAAAGAATTGATCAAACCCACCCTTCTACAGTTAGGCCTTGCAAGACCTTGGAGAATGGGGAGCTTGGCCTAGCACAGCGAGGCACAAAGAGGCTAGATGTAATAGGCAATAGCTTAGGGCCCTACGATGAGGTGATGGCATGGGTGGCGAGGATGCAAAGCTTAGTGTCGAATCACATGTGGAGGTGGAGTTGATGGCTTGCATGTTGTGAGGCAGAAGCTCGTGTGTGTACGCTAAAGCAGCGTTGGTTGAGCGTGAGTTGGGGTGCGCTCTTGTAGGCTGACTCATGGGCTGAAGGCACACAAAACGAAGACTAGTGGCAGGCAAGCAGACAGCGTGGGTCGGACAATTTGAGCTCACGTGCAGGCAAATGGGTCGCATGGATCCACTGAGAATGGGCATTACGCACGATTGAGCTTGAGCGTTGTTTGGTTGTTCCTACATGTGTAAGATAATAAGTTTTTGATAGAGAATATGAAATAAGTATCCTGTAAGCGTTTTGGGGGTGAGGGAGCGTTGGGGTAGTTCATGGGATGCCTTCATAGATCACGACCAACATGGGTGGAATCTTTGGCAGTGGCTGGTGACCACGTTTGGGTTGGCATGAGTTGATCCCCACTAACCTACATGAATAGTGCCATACAAAATATAGACAGAAAATAAAACTTATGCACATCACTGGAATGATGTTGGATCTTTGCCATAAAGGGCCACATTCACTCCGATGGCTCTGAAGAGATCCATATCAACCCTCAAAGTTAGGAAGAAGACCAATGACGTGGTTTCGGTGCCTCACACCAGAGGGAGAAAATGAGCAATGAAGAGAAATGGAGTGATTCGGCTAGGATGAATTCGATTTGTTAGTTGTATTGTTTTCTTTAGATTGATGTGAAGTTATCTAGGCTTCGAGAAGAAAAACCGTTGCCTGAGTGGTAAGCGGATGTTGGGAACTTGAAAGATAAATAGAGATAAAGAGAGTGAGATTCTACGTTCTTTTCCCCTTCTGAATTCTACAGAAGCCAATTTATAGGTAATAGGCCATTGGGTAGTGGTTACGTGGCATTGACATCTACTTAGGTTTGTTGAGGTGGAGGCTATAAAGTGATGGGAAGGTGGTGCATTTTATACGTGGGGGCCATACTTTTCTATTTGTTGCATTTAGCAGCTCCTTAGCTCTACTTTTTGTAATTGAATTGCTAATTTGACATCGTTACTTGTATGACTGAGACATAGGCATTGATTCTTATATCAACACGATCTACAAAGTCTTGTGAGATATGAAATTAACTAGGATATGATATTCAGATTCATTTATTTAACATCAATTATAATAGTGGAAATTCCTTATAGCTATGGATCTTCCCCACATTTCTTGTTCACATGTAAATGATATTATTTTACATTTTATTTTGGGTAAATATCATTTAGATTCTTGAGATTTGATGGTAATATTAAGTAGGTGCATGATTTTAAAAACTTTTCAATAATGTCTCCGAGGTTGACATTATTATTTTTATTAGAGCTTTTTTTTCTTGTTTTGATGTTTTTTATTTTAAATAAAAGTTATATTTAAATTAAATATTTAATTATAACAACAACAACAACAATCAAGCCTTTATTACACTAGGTAGGGTCGGTTACATGAATATTTTGTTTCCATTGCGCTCTATCAAATAATATATCCTCATTTATCTTCAAATATGTGAGATCCTTTTTTATAGTTTCTTGTCATGTCTTATTTAGTTTTCTTCTTCCTCTTTTAATACAGGCAAAATCTAATAACTTAACTCTTCTTATTAGAGCTTTTATTAGCTTACTGTTTATATGAATTAAATATTTAAATATAAAATAATAAAAATATATTCCCCTAGCTATGTTCTCAAGCAAGGTAAAAAAATATCAAATTAAGCAAAAATGATCTGATTGAAATATTAATGTCAACCTCAGGGTCCTCATTAAAAGGTTTTTGAACTCATTGACCTACTTGATGTTACCCCCTAAAATTGAGGGGCTTGGATGATATTTACCCTTACCTTTTCATTTTTGATGCTTTAAATAATTGTCAAATTATTGGATCATTTGATACAAGTGATTCCTGAGAAAAAAAATCCTTTAAATGCAATATCACGTGAAAATTGCTTGGTTTAGCCCTAAGTGATCCAATGAAAATGTGACAGAAAAATTTACTTGTAATTTGCTATTTTTTCACAACTAATTAAGGATGCATTTTTGTTAAGATGATGGTTACATATAATCAAACAAGATGAAGTTAGCTGGATCAAATGGCTAATGCCTAATGAGTTCTGGAGTTACTCGTATGTATTTGGGTATTAGAGAAAACTATCATGAAAGGTATTTAAAGAACTGGGATTAGGTCAAAAGTAACTTGATTAGAGATTGTACAACTAGATTCGTGTAAACTACTATGTTGATCCCCAATAATTCATTAAGGCTAGTTATGATAATGATGCTGATGCATTTGTGGCTATGCATGTTCTAGCCATACTATATTAGGTGAATGAGAACTCATAGCATATGTCAAAGATTCAATAAAAAACCATTGGGTATATTAAGACCACTATTCATCCTCTACATCATCATCAAGCATAAAATTTGCTTGCCATGTGCTTAGCATGTTGCTAGAGTTCTATTTGATCTTGCCTTCAAATTATTGCTAATTCATAACATTTTCAGTGTTTTGGCAGCCAAAAACCTCGGAGAACTTGCTTATGATAATTTTTTAGATCATACATTTCTCAGCGATCGCAAGACAACCATCCGTGAATACTTAGCGTCAGCTGGGTCAGGCATAATGGAAGAAAATCCTCCAGAAGCTCTGAGCAGCCGTTATGGAGGATGAGAACATGAAGCAAGGCAAGTAGTGTGATTTAAAGAAGAATTACATGCTTCTAAAATTTCAGTGAATTATATATTTAACTTACAATTTCTTGACTGTCATACGTACCAGCAGCATGATTAAGGTAGTTAACGTTGTCAACGACCTATTCAGTATCTATGATACCCTGCATCAGGCATGTAAGAGGCTTTCAATTTCAAAGGAGCTTAGAACCCTAATGTAAGCCATGGCCCTAATGGATGGCTTAAAGTTTGACTGCAGCCCTAGAGTGTGGTGCTAATATCTCAAAGGTCAATTAAATATGTTGGTTTTTTCAGTTAATCTAAAATGTCTTGATCTCCAGTCAGCCCTAAGTCAAATTTTCAATTTGCATTTGATCCATAAAAAATATCTCTAGTGATAATAAATTAAATTGGAGAAGTCTAATTTCATCTCAACCGTCAAAAGTGAGATGTTCCCAAAGTGAATATTGCTGATGCTGTTGAGTGTTGGACCCCACCAACTCTCCCCAAATGATATGAAGTCGACCCTATTGGGTGTAGGCTAGTTGGCTTATCAAATCTAGGTTCTCTAACATGCTATGGCAAGAACATGAAGTTTAAGGCGTATAGACTTAACTATTTGCTACCGATCTTACACATTCAAGAATGACTTATTCTGATCATATTTATTGTGATAGTAAGTTAAAGTGACAATCAATGTGGTACTTAAAAGGTGCCACACAGTTCTTCGGAAGTAACTAATGAACTCGACATACTAATAACTAAAATTCTCAGTAGCTACCCAATCAAACTCATACGCCATTCTATAGTATCAACCTTTCTCCTTATGCTCTCTTCCAAATGGGATTTTGCTATTAGTAATAATATTAGATTATTCGCCCTTTCATCCAATTGTGTCTCAGTATACCCAGTGAAGTTGAATCTAGTGTAATCATGATGCTTAGGACTCATGGCCATCTCGATGAATTCTATGGTTTTGCCCCCACATTCAAAAGTCATTTTAGATGGCTCTTTCGTCTTTTCTTTAGTTAAATCCTCAACTTCTTCTTTCCCATGCTCATATTTCTTAATGAGGGCAATACCTATTACGTATAGTATTATGCAATGAAGTGGTACTCTACTAGACAAGGAGTATGAAGATCTTGTTGTATCCTCTCTCAAGGAAGTGATAATGAGAATAGATGCCTCACATGGTCTCTCCACAAATTTAAATTTTTTGTTGGTTGGTTTTGAGAAGATAGACACGGAGTCAAGTTCAAATTTTATGAAGCCAGTGATGCCGACTCATAAAGTTGTGTAACTCAATGTAAGCTAGGATAGTATTTTCTTCTTAATTGAAGTTTAAGCCCTCCCATGTTTCAATCAGTCCAAATCTATTATAGTTGATGACGATTTGACTGAGAAACATTAAAATCTAAATAGATATAGTCTAGATCATCCAAAACTATGAGATATTAGGTACCTCTTTATCTAAGGTTGGTGGCTTTTAGCCCGACACACACGGTCCTAACTAGAGCTTGGAAACAATCGCAATCAGAAGTAGATGGTGGAGAAAGAGCCATAGGAAGTGGCTGCACCAGCGGGTATACAAGCTAGCACTGTAATAATAATGCACTCCAAGCAAAGCTAATAAGGAACATCCTTTCATATCTTCGATGTTTTGGACCAAAGTGTGATGTGGGACTATGTGCAAGATGTATTCTTAAATAGAGATCAGTAATTAAAATTAACAGATTATCATAAAATTATTTAGGAATATTATCTGACGATATAACAACAACAACAACAACAACAACAACCATGCCTTAATCCCACTAGGTGGGGTTTATTATATGATAATTAAGAAACTATAATTTTGAAAAGTAAATCGATTTTAAATATTTAGAAACAAATTCAAATAATATTTAGATAATTTGCCAACTAATTTAAAGTAACATCATTTCAACAAATCAAAGCTCGGGTACACAGTAAAGAGGTATTCTCATAATGAAATATTATCCAATAGTAATTTAATCGCACAATTATATCCAGGTCACACAGGTGAGCTAATTAATAGACCTGGGCAATGGGCGGGCCGAGTTTGGCATGAGCTGGGCTTAATCGGGTTTTGACTAAGTCAAATCGGGCTTGGGTCGGGCTTAGCCCGACTTACGTGCCTACTTTTATTACCAAACCCGCCCAATGTGCGGGCCGAGCTACTCACGAGCCCAAAAGGCTTGAAATTTATTTCCAAACATCAATTTAAGTTCTAGGCATTCTGGCATGTTATATTGCTATCTACGCCTTTCATAATTACATATTAGTATAATTTTATTTAAGTTGTATTACTAAAATCCTGTAATATTTTACCTAGAACATTAATTTAAAATAGTTAAACATATTAGTAAATAGTGATGTCTAACATATGTTAAATTAATATATTAGAATATTTAATGGTAAAAAATTAAATTATTATTTTTAACTTTACAAAATAATACAGATCATCAATAAAATTATATAAAATCATCTAATAACAACAACAATAAATCAATATATCTTAAAAATATAAATCATAGCATAAATTTATCATTAATTATATCTTAGACACAAATAAAGTTTAAAACAAATTCAACATTATCACAAAAATAATATAAATTAATAAAAATAATTAATTAGAAGTCTGAGATATGAGAACTAATTAAACAGTCTCAACGACAAACATCTCCTCATGACTTCTTAAAATATTTGATATATTCAGCAAATTTTCATATTTACCTCGGATTGAAGATCTGTTACCATAGAGCCGAATCGCAGCAACCAGTTGGGCAATGATGCGGTGATAGGATGTAGAAGACAGTGGAGGCGAGTGAGGGGCAGAGGTGAAGTTGAGTAGGAGCGAGTGGGCTCGCGTCGGGACGGCAATAACAGACGAAGCCGTGTACTTCAGCACATAGCATGAACGACGAATGCAACGGCCAGCGGTAATCGATGATGCCTAGCGGACAAGTCGTTAGTGAAAGCAGAGATAGAGCGTTCGGGAGTGGGGCGCAGGCGCAAGGGTCGGGTGATGGCTCACAAGGCGATCGACTGAACGGAGGGTCATTGGAGCCAAGGCGACGGGTTTGTGATAAGAGATGCAGAGTATATAAGTATTACAGAATAATCGGTTTACTGAACTGGTTACTGGGTCTACTGAACCGGGCTTGTTGGTTCAGTCACAATGACCCTTGCCCGAAATTTGTGGGTCGAGTTCGGGTCAGGTTCACGGGTTGGATCATATACTGCTACCCCTAGGACTCATATCCATGAGAGTGGTCAACATAGCCTCTAATTTGAGGTCTATGGAAATATGAGAGCTAGATCTAGTGTATTTTAAATTAGACTTAGTGGACGTATGCAGACAGAAATAAATATGCCTAAGTGCATCCTATTCTAATCATGCTCTAATACCAGATGGTGGGAGACTATATGCAAGATGTATATTTAAATCGACAATCGGATGACGTCGTGTCTCCACCAAAGTGTCAACAGAGGCCTTCATTTGTCCCATTCACAGTGCCGTTGTGGAAAATAGACCAGCACTTTTATGTGAAAAACCAATGAAAATGGAAAAATGATGTTGCTTATAGGCTAGAAAGTATTTATGCGCTATTCTCAAAGTGTAAGATTGAATATTACAATGGAGTATATAAAATAGACCAGCAGTCCTCCGTGCTTCAGAGCACAGTTATTTATAGGGATGAAACTCCTAACATGCCTAATAAGTTCTCTTCCCTTTCCGCATGGTGATGCATGAGATGTTGGTGATGATTGGCAATGTTAATCAGGAAGAAGTCAGTGTTGAACCATCATATTGTTCTTTGGGTCGAAGCCTACAAGACCAAGGACTAGCTACTTAAATTTTTGAAGAATGAGTCAAGGAGATAACTTACTATCAAACGAGGACAGCGATAGATCGAGGCCGGTCAAGGAGACTGTTCTCAGATCATGCTATCGGCGAAGTTGTGCCATATCTGTTTGCAGTTTCTGAAATGTTTGCGGCTTGGATTAATGCTCAAATACCAGGACAAACACCTAAGAAGGTGGCCCATCAGGGACATATTCTTGGATATCTGACGTTATATGAAGAGGCTGGTAGGTGGTGGCTAGGTGTTTTATGAATGAATTTAATTCTTCTTTTCTTTCTGTGCAACTTTGAGCTGATTTTCGGATGGCACTCTTTATTTTGGTTTTGCATTTGGATTGAAGAACCTTAATTACTCTAGTTTGAAGTCATTAAAAAGGTCCCTTTTGCGGGGCTCTGAGCCTTTTATATATTTTGGATTTGCATTTTTTTCCATTTTAATTTTGCTCCATTGCAAACAAAATGACACATTTTTTTGAGCTTCAAGCATGTAATTTTTTGCTGTATGACTTTTAAATCTTTTGCAAATTGCAATCAATGACACCTTATACTAGCTCTGAAATTTGAATGAATAAATTTGTATTCATTATTTTTGGTTATTTTCTGAATAGAAAATAAGGAGGCTCATGAAAGGAAAATGGATAGCTTTAGCCTTTTCTTTTTCTACAGCTAGTTGGGCTCAAAGCAATCAAATTCTACAGGGTGAAATCAAAGTATAGCTTGGTAAGCAAAGTTTACAGCTTGGTGGAACGTGACTGAGCCCAACCTACTAAATTATTGTGGCACTTAATGGAATGTAGAAGGCAAGTCACATGGAAGAGTTAAAAGCTTCAACTGTTGGCAGGAAAATAATAAATTCCCTCTTAAAGAGCTCATCAAATTCTCATGACTAACTTGCTATAAAACGGCAGCAAGAGTCTAATGTTCATGCAAGAGAGATTTCATGTATAAGATGGAGAACTCCCCCAGGCTGCTGCTTCTTCTCGCTATCTTCCTAGCAGTCTTTGCCATTTTCACTGAAGCTAGGGAGATAAAAGGCAGTAAGACTGATGAAGCTAATTATCATCCCCAAACCTTCCCCGGGGCTTTGGGTGGATTCCTCCATAATCCCGGCCTTGGCGGCAGCGGCATTGGCAGCGGGTCCAGGCTTCCTGGAGCTGGATTCGGTCTGCCATCTGTTGGTGGTTCACCGCTGATCGGCCTCACGGTGCCTCCGTTGATCGGAAGTGTGCCGGGCATGCCGGGCGGAGGAGTTGGAAGCCACCCTGAGAAGGCTGTGGAACCATGATGGAATTGCTGAGATTACTTGGCTGGTTGTAGTAATAGTAGAAGCCTTCATATAAGTAATGCTTGTTTAAGTATATTTCTCCTTTGCCTCTCTTATTTATGTATATGGTTTGTGTGGTTATGTTTATGTCAGTGAATGTCCCACCCTAATGCATGCTTATTGATGTAAAATTATGTGTTTTTATCATGGTTTGGTGATGTAATAATCTCTCCTCTGTTCCTTCTCTCTCTAATTATTGAGATCTCATTAATTATTAATCATTTGATAATTATTTGATTTTGTTTAATGTTATTTACTTATTTGTGTTATTTAAATATTAATATTTTTTTGAATGTTTATTATTTTTAAATTGTTTGTATTATATAAAAGATTGATAACAAAAGGCCAACCTAAATTTATGGTCTATTACAATTAAGGTGATAATAAATGTTATTTAATTTTTGGATGATATTTAGATGTTAATTATTGGTAAATGTTATTAAGTTAAATAATTTAAAAAATTTATTAATATAGTACAACACTATAATAATATTAAATTAAATTGTCAATTTTCTTTCTCTTTGCCATTAGTGGCTTAGTTCATGTAAGGGAAATAAAACAATGAAAATTTTGAGGAGTAATTAACACTTTTCTTAAGATAAATTTGCAGTATAGATGCAATTACTTTTCAGGATACTATAAAGCATCAAAATTCTCTAATAAGATTGTAGAAATATATATGATATTTATAGATATTTTTAAGATTAATTCAATAGCCAAAAAACACTTAAATGCGTCTTTTCATTAGCAAAATAAAATTTTAATTAGCAATTTTTTTTTTGGCTTACTAAGTTAAGCCCAAGATGCCCATCAAAGACCATTAAATATTTATTAAGCCCACTGTGGTCCAATAGAGAGGCCCATGGGCTTAATTCAAATTAATAATTCCATAGAGAAAAATTTTATAAAATATCTATAACTTTACTTCATTCACAATGTGGGACTATCATATATCCAAAATATTGCAAACTATATAACAGTTCATATCGATGAATTCTTGTGAGCATGACATACTGAGCCTCGTTGATTCGAGGTATTCCTTTTACCCAATACAAATTTTAACTATAAAAATTAACTTTATTTCAAATCCAACATAAATACGAATATTAAAATTAAAAGTATTTCACTTTTTTCAGACTTTCTAATATTAAAATAAATTTTGTTCTCATTAAATTTAAAAATTAAAATATTTTTTCTCTTATTTAAAAAAAAGGTTCAAACCAAACCAAGTCGAAGAGTGCTTGGTGGAGTTCTAGCCAAGGAAGGGTGGAAGAGCTTCTCTATATTAACAAATGGCACACACGAGGATATATGAGATAGTGTTAAGTATTTTTGTGATAGCTTAAAAGAAAAAAGAATGATGTAGCGTTAAAGAATTTCTCCGAGAAAACCCTGGTGTGGCTTGCGTGAG
Organism: Apostasia shenzhenica; assembly: GCA_002786265.1. Classification (NCBI taxonomy): domain Eukaryota; kingdom Viridiplantae; phylum Streptophyta; class Magnoliopsida; order Asparagales; family Orchidaceae; genus Apostasia; species Apostasia shenzhenica. The sequence goes on from KZ451961.1 coordinate 1,265,476, forward strand.
CGACCTGACTAATTGAATTCCTGATGAGAGGGTCATAGTCTCAATAGAAACGAGTTGAAGTTTAGTGAATTATATTTAGTATGATGATTAACAAGCGAAACTGATACTCATTAGAGAGAATGTCAGTGGTAATGGAAGCTCCAAATTTAAGGGTGTGGTCCTTGGGATCGTCTTTGCCAATTAGATGTTTAGCTTAGGGCATATTCAAGTTTTCTAGAACACAATATTGTTGATGGATTTGAAAAAAAATAATTACATTAAATAAATATTCTTTTAATATCCAAATTATCTATTTAAAGTGATGTCAATGATGTGAATATTTATTAAAATTTGAATATTATCATTTATTGGCCCTCTAAATTTAAATTAATTTAATTAATTTAAATGACCTTAATAATAGAATAAATGTATTAACACAATCTTATTTATAAAAATGATTAATAATAAAAATAAATTTCATTCATTTGATTGGCAACTTGATAGACATACTGAATTTACCAAACTTTTTTATAAATAGGTCTTCTCCCTGCCTATATTTGATATACGGTATTTCATATAATCACTGTATAAAATAGAGGTGGGTCCGTGGAATAGAAAAAGAGAAAATTTATTTGATTTCAAAGCTCGTCTCAGAGATGATTTTCTATCGATAAATTCACGTATGTTTTTAAATTTTGTAATTTTTAAATTGATTAGTTCGAAGATCCAACTTGATATTTAATTTAATTAAAGTTTTTCACATAAAAATTGTCTGACAAAGTAGCCCAACGATGGAGAAATCTTGTGAAAGCAATGGGGAAAGATGGGACCCACCTTTTAAGTTAGGGAGATAAATGCCAGTTCATCTACAATTGAGTCTCAGTGCATGAAATTTCTTTTTAATTTTTTTTTGAGTTAATAGCTATTAAATTATTTTAATTTGAGCCTAAACTAGATGTTTTTAATTCTAAATTAACTAATTAGATCTTTAATTTAAAATAAAGTATAAATAAGATTTTTAGTATTAATTAAAATATTTAATTATTTTTTTTATAATTAATAAATTAATTTAAATTTTATTTTTATCTAAAATATTAATTTAGATTTTAAATTAATTAAATTAATTTATTAATTAAAAAATCCTCAATTAGTATGCCAAAGAACTTATTTATATATTACCTTAAACTAGATGATCTATTTGGTTAATTTAAAAATTTAAAAAATCTGAATTTACGTAAGCTCAAATTAAAAGAACTTAGTTTTTATGGACTTTTGCTAATTCAACGAGCAACCGTCGTATAAAACATTCAAAATGATTTCTAGTTTTTTTTTTCCAAAAAAATAATAGAGAAAAAGTGAATAAATTGAAGAAAACTTATCTCTACTATAAACAGGCAAATATACCTTTAATAAATATATATATTATTTTTGTATAATATTAAATAAAATTAATTATTATATTAGATTGTGTGATAGATGGAATATTAGTTAATTGTTATTTTAGTTTATATGTAGAATATGTGATAAAATTAATTTTTATTTTAAAATATATATATAATTTGAAGTATGGTTGAATTTTAATTTTAAAATTTATATATGATATGATATGCTAGGTTAAAATTGAATTTGTTAATTTTACTTGACCAAACAAACACATTAATTAGATTGGTTCAATGTCAAATTTGTGTTGAGAAAAAAAAATTAGATTTTTTTTGAAAAAGGTTTATAAAGAAAATAAAATAAGTTATATTAAAATTTGTGTGGAATATAAAATAAAATTGTTTGATTTATTGAAAATTAAGTAAAATATAAAATTTAAATATTAGGATTTGTGTGTTATGAAATATAAAATAATTTATATATTATTTAATTAAAAAATTAGAATAAAAAAGTGAAGGTTCATTTGGCATTGGACCAAATGGTTGAAATCTAAAATTATTTATATGAGTTTAATAACTAGTCAAAGTGTTTCTTTGTCTTGTGAACAACAACACAATGATTAAATTAAAAGCAATGCATTGACAATTTTACCCTTAGTTGTATAATATTGGCATAAAATGTAAAATAAAATCAATAATATATATTCAAAAAGTTTATAAATGATAATCTTTTAAAAGCATGTTTTCCTATAATTTTTCTTTTAGGTATTTCTAAATATTTTTAATTGATTTCTACTTAAAAAATGCTACATAATTTTCACGAGCTATGACTATTTAGGAAAACTTATCTGCATAATAATTTTTGATGAAAATATGAGAATAAATTTAATTGAAAGACCTGTCACAATTTTGAGAATTTAAATAAACAGTAAAATGAATATACATGAATGAAATTAATCGAATTAATTTAGCAAATATAAACTTATTTAAATTATACTTCAACTATAGGTGCTTATTAGTAATTTCTCCTTTTAGTATGTTGTGCATCTCGTTGCAACAAGTTGCCTTTTTTGATAGATGCATCATAAATCTTTATATTCCAAATATAAATGCTTTCCTTTATTTCATTTTAAAAAAAATTCAAAATAATGGCTGCAGCTACAGGCATGGCTATACCATCAAACGCCACAGGGCATCGTCTGTGTAGCCATGAAATTTCCTGAAAGAACAAATAATACGTCAAGCCGCAGCGTTTACATGAATGGTTCGCCGGGCCAAACAAAACGGCCGCTCAGATCCGTCGCTTTCCGCACTTCTTTGCTGCCACGTGTCTAATGAAAACCACCACTTCCAAATCTCACCCATTTATTCACCCAACGAGGCGATGGGTGCAATAATGAGCGAATGATATTTTATTAGTTATCTGATTCCCGTGTAGTATGGACGTGCGGTGCCAAGATCGATTACGAATTTACGCGTTATCTCGCGATATGAGGCGATATTGATGGTTTGATAAGCCTTGCGATAATTTTCTCGAGCATATCTCGTAGAAGCGAGTTATATCGCGTTTAATTGAAGTATTATTTATTTATTTATTTTTTTAATTGAAGTATTATTTGTAATTATAGGTTATGAAAAAAACATTACTTTGTAATCATAGGAGAGGAAATCAAGTTTTGAAATCCTATGCTTAAAAAAAAAAGGAGTTTTTACCCGACACAAAAAACTTCAATATTTACTTATTCGACACCCTAAAGTTAAATATTACATGACACACACTTATTTATTTTAATTTTACAACTAACACCCTATTTAAAAAATTCTTATATTTTATTTAAGTAAACCATACTTAAGTTATGTTTTAACTTAAATAAGGTTCATAGGAATAAAATTTAATCCCATTTGTATCTTAAATTAAATCTAATCGTTAAAATTAGCATCTAACGATTAGATTTAAAATATTTTACATAAATAATAGATTTAAATAATTTTTAACATGTAAGATTTGAGTTAAGATGCACCGAGAGTTAGATTTTATTCCTATGAACTTTATTTAAGTTAAAATATAATTTAAGTATGATTTACTTAAATAAAATGTAAGAATTTTTTAAATAGGGTGTGTTGGTTGTAAAATTAAAATAAATAAGTGTGTGTCATGTAATATTTAATTTTAGGGTGTCTAATAAATAAATATTGAAATTTTTTGTGTCATACGAGTAAAAATCTCAAAAAAAAAAATTATGAAATTCTTATGCACTTGAAAGCACCTTCACAAAACATGTAAATTAACAAGAAATGATTTTTGTATTAAAATATAAAATTTAAATTATCATAATATTAATCTCTTATTAATTAATAAAATATTAAATTAACTCGAAATTACAATTAATTTCTTTTTGAAATTTAGGCCAATTTATAGTTAATTTGAAAGAAAAATAAAATAAAATTATAATACATAAAAAATTATTTTTAGTTAGAATTTGATATCAAACTAAAAATCAAATCAACCTACTTTTTTTAAATATATTTAGTAATGTGCTAATTACATTATATTTCAATTTAATAATTAAATTTAATTATTTTGATATTAATTTTACTCCATCAATTTTTAATACATTATGATCTAATAAAACATTAAACTAACATAAAATTTAAATTACTCATAGGTATAATTATCATTAATATTTTAAAATTTTGACTAATTTTAAGCTCATTTAATTGATTCAAAAGTTGTGAAAATTCTAATATATTATAATCTAATTAAAATATAATATAAACATATATTTGAGATGTGGTGAAATGTTTTTGGGTAAGATTTTGACATCAAATTAAAGACTATATTAATCTGATATCTTTTAAATATATTCTACATCAGATTAGCTGCATATTATTCCAATTTGGTGTATAACTTGGTTTAATTAATTTGATATTAATTTGACTTCTTCAATTTTTATTATATTATTATTCAATAAATATTAAATTATCTTGAAAACAAATTTTCTCCTAGAAATTATTGATTTTAAATTTATTTGATAAGTTAAAAAAATTATAAAAATTATAATATATTATAATAGGAGATGAAATCAACTCATTTTTTGTTTTATACAGCACCATATTAGCTAGAACATATTTCAATTTGATAGTTTAACTTAACTGTTTGATTTTTATTCAACTCTATGAAACATTAGATATACTATTATCAAATTAAATATTAAATTAACTCGAAAATAAAATTAGATATAATCAATGTTGGATCTTGTCATGACTATTGATACTTCAAATTTTTTTTTGCTATTTTTGGTTCATTTGATAAGCAAAACAATCATAAAAATTATAATATGTTAAATTTTGAAAGAAATATAAGAATAGAAGGGTATAATAGTTCTTGAAATTATATAAATGATTCAAATTAGTTAAAAATGACTAAATTTTATATTTTTTATTAAGAAACATTAATGAAAAGAAAAAGTTTTTAAAAATGGGATCAAAACTGTGAAACTTTTACCATCTTAGGAAATTTAACTGAAGTTTTTAAAAAGTTAAGAATAATTTGCAGTGAAGCAACAAGAACTTGAATTTGTGCGAGAAACCACACATGCAATATCATCTTATGATTTCTCACCATTGTCTTGCGAACAGATAATGCTGAAGTTTTTTAATATAATGAAAATCATGAGCTATTTTCCTTCAAACAAATTTATCACGATTTTATTATGAACGATTGATGAGAGCTCATAGAAATATAATGCAATCTGAACCGTCCGACGGGCAAGTATACATATCGTCATTTTTTTGTGTGTCATATTATTAAATTCATTGAATATTTAGCATATTTTAGTATATAGAGCTGGCGCGAGTCTTATGTGTGACAAATTTTAATTATTCTTAAAATTAATAGTCGTCTAAATATAGTCTAAGTTCCTGAAATTGAGAGTAATATAAAATAGCTTTGTGATTTTAAAAATTTTTCAATAAAATTTCTGATATTAATATTTTATTTTAATCTGTTTTTTTAAGATAAATTTTAATAGATTTTTAAATTACTTTTTTTGAAAAATAAAATGTCAAAAATACTCTTTTCTTTTTCTTTGCTATTGACCCCTACCCATCGTCACCGACTCCCACACACTCACATGAGGTAACATCTAGCGAGCAACAAAAGAAAAGGGCCCAGTATGATAGAAAAGGAAGTAATTTTAATTAAATTATATAGATATTGAAAAATAAAAATTATTATAATTTATAAAAAAGAATCCAATTGAAATACAATATCAACTTCAGGAATTTTATGATTTTTTTTTTAAATTATAGACCTATTTGATATTATCTCATAACCTATTAGAAATAAGCTATTTTGGATCCGACTCAACTCATTTGCAGGTTTATATGCTTATCTTAATATTTTCTAAATTTTTAATTAAATATTTAATCATTATCTTTTCGATACCCGTCAAAGGAGGCTAATTAGTGGTAACCTAGAGAATTTTTGATTTTTGGATAATTAATAAAAAATTAAGGAGGAGCTAGATATGAAATCATTTTTATAATTAAAGGAAAAGTTGAAATTTGTGGACTTATATGAAATAGAAACCTAAACCAGGGACTCAGGATGAATTTTAATCGAGATTTTTACTGCGTTCACATTCCTTTCACATGCGTAGCTAATCATTATATACTTCATATTTGGAAACAATACTTAAATTAGATAAATCGATAACCACGCAAAAGTGGCGGTGTTTGCTGCATCATTGCCGACAACTGATCCCCGTAATTAAAACGTACAATTGATATGCTCGCGAAAATGTCGCGAGATAAAAATATCGCTCGCGAAAGTGATGCATCACCTCTCGATTGCGCAGGTGTGGTGGACGTTACGGAGAATATCTACCAGATTTGAGCCCGGGGTTTCGAATCCGCGAAACTGACGCAGCAATTCTCTTATCGACTTATCACATAAGTATTCGAACTTATGTGATAAGTACGATTACTTATCGGCTATAATAAGGCTGAAGGACTACAAAATGCATCGAAGAAAGCGAGACGAAGTCTCAACCCCCTTCTCAGCTTTTCCTTTTTCCTCCTCCTCCTCCTCCTGTTTCTCCCCTCGCCTTTTCCCGTAGCTTCCGTCTCCGCCTCTCTCTCTCTCTCTCCCTCTTCCCTCATGAACAGTTGGGAGTCGAAACCCTAGGACGGTCTCGAAGGACTATGGAGCTTGGGGCGGTCGCTTGAAAACGAGGAATTCGCCGCTTTTTCTGGCATCTGGAACTAGAATTTAGCCTGCGTCGTAGTGATTTCTCTCTTTTTGCTTCTGCTCGTCGGCTGCGTGGAGTTTTGCCTTGGAATTCGAAGGCGAGATGTCTTCCCTGAGCCGGGAGTTGGTCTTCTTGATTCTTCAATTCTTAGAGGAGGAGAAGTTCAAGGAATCCGTGCATAAGTGAGTGTTAGGGTTTTATTAACGCTTAATGTTTTTGCTTTCGGGGTTTGATTCTGTTGCTTATGTTCCTTATGAGGCAGGTTGGAGCAGGAGTCGGGGTTCTTCTTCAACATGAAATACTTCGAGGAGAAAGCCCTTGCCGGAGAGTGGGACGAGGTGGAGAGGTATCTCTCCGGGTTCACCAAGGTCGATGATAATAGGTATTCGATGAAGATTTTCTTCGAAATTAGGAAGCAGAAGTATCTGGAATCACTTGACAGGTTTCACACCGAATTCCCTGTTTATCTTCATAGGGTGATTTTGTGCATAATTAATTGTATCTTTTTTTCTTTTATGCAGGCATGACAGAGGCAAGGCTGTTGACATACTGGTGAAGGATCTCAAAGTATTCTCAACATTCAATGAAGAGCTGTATAAAGAGATTACTCAGCTTCTGACCCTTGAAAATTTTAGGTGGCGTTGCTTTACCTGGTTATGATTTTGTTAAACCTACTTCTCTCTACTCCAAATCAAGAGACGGAAATGCTTGAGTATGAACAGCAGGGTTGACTATTTAGAAGTAAATGTGTATGTTGAGCATCACTCGCTAAAATCAAACTGTTTTTTGATCGCTTGCTCCATCTGAAGCCAGGAGTCGATTTAGTAATCTAAGTTGATGCTAAGTTAACAATTTCTTCATCTGTTTTTAATATCAGTCTGTAGAACATTATTGCCAAAATTTCAATAAATTACTCAATTAGCAGAGATGTTGATCTCTTCTGGAATTTGCCTCATACATATTGACTTAACAGTTATTAGCAACTTTGACCACACAGGGGAACTTGTGAGAGCAAAATGCACATGTTTGACAAATGGATATGCGAATGTGGAGATAATTAATGGTGAATTGACTTTTCTGAGATATCTTGAAAAATTCTTAAGCTTAGAAATTTATTTAAGAGAAGAATCAACTCTGTTTTAACAAATGAAAGGAATGAAAATGACATAAAAGTGACTGACCTTGGCTTTATAATGATGCTCTTGTCATGTTTACTGCTTTATGAAGTGCTTATGTTGCATTTGTGTTATTTGAAGATGATTGTGCATGAAGCTTACTAATTTCTGCTGTTAAAATTATTGTACATGACTATTGTTATGAAGCACTACACAGGTATTCATTAATTTATTTTTTGCTACTGTTTTCACCAATTAAAGCGAGGCAGACTTTTGGGAGTAAACTATTTCTGGGATGTCCATACGATGGCATAATAATTACATCCACTAATGTTGCAAACAAGTATCTATGATTATTGTACATTTGCTCTGAGGACTTGATTGTCATTTTCGAATTCAAATTCAAGTCTATCAGGGACTGCAAGGAATCCCAACTAGTTTGTGATTAAGGCTTAGTTATTATAGTTGTTGTTTTTATTAATTAGCTTTTGTACCCTCTTACATTCTTTGCATATTCTACTATTTATTTTTCTTTTGGATACTTGCTTTTCTGTTCTTTGAGAGGATATTTTATGGTTTTTTGTATTCTTCTGATATGCAGGGAAAATGAACAATTATCTAAATATGGAGATACAAAATCTGCTCGTAGTATCATGCTAAATGAGCTTAAGAAACTAATTGAAGCAAATCCACTTTTCCGAGAGAAGCTAGTTTTTCCCACGCTAAAAGCTTCTCGATTGAGAACGTTAATCAATCAAAGGTACCTCAATTATGTCATCCAGACATAAGTTATCTACTTTTTCTGGCTTGTATTATATCATTAGCCTGTATTTTTTGTATTTGTAATTTATGAGTTGACATATCTGATCTATAACATTTTGCATTTTAAAAGTAGTTCCATTTTTTTTAATTGTTTGATCTGATTCGATAGACCCTGTTCTGACTAGCTGCTGAGGAATGATTGGTGTTTATGGCAGTTTGAATTGGCAGCATCAGCTTTGCAAGAATCCAAGGTCAAACCCTGACATTAAGACACTGTTCACAGATCATACTTGTGCCCCACCAAATGGAGCTCGTGCATCACCAGTCTCGGTTCCTCTTGCAGCTGTTCCGAAAGCTGCTGCTACATACACACCTCTTGGTGCTCATGGGGTATACTCTCTTTCTATTCACCCTCCACCACGTTTCACTTCTCTTGAATCATTGGGGAAGGACTTAATCAACTCAGGATTATTGAGCACGTTTGCATGTTCGGCTTGATGCAGCCTTTTCCACCAGCCGCCGCTGCTGCAAGTGCTAATGCTTTAGCTGGATGGATGGCTAATGCTGGTGCATCATCGTCTCTTCAATCAGCTGTTGTTACTTCATCAACTTTACCAGTAGCGCCCAATCAAGGTATGAACATTTTTAGCATTGATACTTTTTAGAGAGCTGTTGTATAATCTCTGGAGTGCAAAACTATACTATTTGACAATGGAGTTAATCATCTTTTTTTCCTAGAAATCTTCTTGTTTTCCTAATTGTGCTTGTCCAGGAATATCTGCTGTAATCTATAGAATTATTGTTGTAATCTTTCTTGTATCTTCATAGCTTGAAGTTTATGTACACACACCACATATTTCGATGTTATTCATGCTCACATTTTAAAGCATTTCTCTGCTTATTAAAAATATGGTGTACTACTTCTGCAAATTGCTTAAACTTAACTAGATTTACCTCTTTTTTGCTTTTAGTTCCCCTAAACAAAAGTTCTTGTTGTCTTTCACCAGTTTCACGTTTATGTGATTTTCTAACTCATTTATAATGACTGTTTGATAGATTTCTTAAATTGAAAAAAGAAAAAGAACATTCATGTTATAAGTTACACTTATGTCTCTATCTTGCTTCTATTTTCCTCTTTTTGTTTTTTCTTTTCCTATTCATAATGAACATGTGGTTTTATTTCTGAAAATTGTCAAGAGATATCAATAATTAATGCATAATGCTGTGTAGTTTTGAGCTTCAAGTAGGAACCTTATAGTCTGCTTTGTCTTTTTTCAACCTCTATGTATGCATGTATGTATTGCAAAATTTTGCATCTGTAGTAGTGAATTTGGAGTTGGGATTTTGTAGCAGTCCACCATTTTGAAGATATTGGTTATGTTTCACCCATTTTCATCTTTTGCCAGTTTCTATTTTGAAGCGCCCGAGAACTCCACCGAATGCACTTAGTTTGGCAGACTACCAGAATGCTGACTCTGAGCAACTTATGAAACGTTTGCGACCAGCTGCTCATCCTACTGATGAGGTACATAATTAAGTTGTGGATGATGAACATGTAATTGTTGTGTTATTTTACACCGACAACACAGGAGTCTGCTGTTCAGTGTTTGTCATTTGCTGCCCAGAAGTTGCACATTACTGTAGAGTAGCTTATGTTCCTTCCTGTGCAGGTCACTTATCCTGCACCTCATCATCCTGTTGCCTGGTCTCTGGAGGATCTGCCAAGAATAGTTGCTTGCACTCTCAATCAGGGATCCCATGTTATCACCATGGATTTTCACCCTTCTCATCACACTCTACTGCTTGGTATTGCAATATTTTTGTTTCTCTAGTGCTTTAGCATTTTTTTCTAAAACTACTGTCATCTGTACATTATAGCTGCTTCCTGATGATAATATTTCTAACAGTGGGATGTGGAAATGGTGAAACCTCTCTTTGGGAAATTGGACTTAGGGAAAGATTGGTGACTAAGCCATTCAAAATATGGGACATGGCATCCTGTACATCTCAGTTTCAGGTGATTTTTTATTCACAGCTAATTGTCAAATAATTTTTTTATAGAGAGAAAGAACTTGAAAGTTCATGATGTTACATGCCAGAGCTTGTTTATTTAATATACTGCAGTAGTTTGAAAATGATGATAATCTAAAAAAGAGTCGACTTAAATAGTTTGAATATATAAATTATAGGCCGCTAGAAGCTTCAATCATGAGAGTTATGTTATTAGATCTTGCCCATGTAAAAGGAGAAAGAGAGATAAAAAAATGACAAGAAATTACAAGGAATGATCTTGCATCTTTGAAACTAAGTAAAGAGTTATTACTTAATAGAGTGCAATGGCAACAAAGGATTCATATAGCTGACCCCATCTAATAGGATAAAAGCTTGGTTATTGTTGTTGTAGGTTTGAGAATGGCCTATTGTCATACTATGAATCCAGAGAGCAGAACATATTGTAGCATCATCTGGATAGCTTATGCAATTCATTAACTCAAGTTTTTGGCTGGATGTTTAACGTTGCATAAAATATGTTAATGTTTCCTCTTGCAACCTATTCTTATAAACTAATTGAAATTATTCTAAACATTAGATAACTTTATTTTTAAGTTGACTTTTGTGATTCCTTTTGAAAGACGTTTATGCATGCCTGACATTTAGGTTCTTCATTGATTGGCACCCTTATGATTTACCTGTTTAAGAGTTGTTTGATTAATTGCCCGATCCATGTATTTTCTTAGTACTAAAAGAGAACCATCATTTCCAATCCATTTGATCATGTTCCTTCTTGTTAGTTTTTCGAACCTGAATTGTATTTTGTAACGCTGCCTCTTCTGATACTAGCATTCTTTTTTTTCCCCCTTACCATTATGTAATCAAATGCATTTATTTGGGCAGGCTTCGATAGTCAAGGATGCCGCAATAGGTGTTACTTGTGTTGCTTGGAGTCCTGATGGAAGTATAATAGGCAAGCATCTTTTCTTTGATGGGTATTATACTGGTACGATTGTAGTTCTTCACTCAAAATATAGTTCATTGCTGCAGGGGTTGCTTTCACAAAACACTTGATTCATCTCCATGCATATCAAGCTCCAAATGATCTACGGCAACATTTAGAGGTAAGCCTAACTTGCTTTTATGCTGAGACTGCAGAACATAAATCAACCTTTTTTTTATGCTTCCACAAGCAGATTGATGCACATGTTGGAGGAGTCAATGACATAGCATTCTCTCATCCAAATAAGCAGCTTTGTGTGGTGACATGTGGAGATGACAAGCTTATAAAGGTTAAACCAATGTTAACACTTGATTTTAAAGTTGAACATTTGATATATCAACTGGCTAATCGAAACTTCTATTATAGGTTTGGGATCTGAATGGTCAGAGGCTTTTTACATTTGAAGGACATGAGGCACCAGTTTATTCTATATGTCCACACCACAAGGAGAATATTCAGGTATAAATTTATAAAATTTTATAAGTGGTATAAACAAGGATAGATCTTAGATGAAAAATGCTGAAGTCGATTTCATTACATCGTAAGTTCCAAAATTAATCATCAAATGGGAATCAGAAGTCTTTACTTCGTGTATCTTGTTTTTTCATGATACTCTTATCATCCCCCTTTATTAAGAAAGGTGCTTTTCTTTATGCAATAACTTCCACTGTCAAAAAACTTGGAAAAAAATTTGCATTTGATGCATTTGGATAGGAAATTTAGATGATCAAAAACTATTTTGGCCTGTCTGCATTCTTGCTTATACTGCAGTCCTTCAAAGTGCTGAGACTTCCGAAAAGTGGTCTTTCCTAAATATGATGTGGTTTTGGTTCAGCATTATTCCTCCACAGACATCTGTGGTGTTCACATGACTGAGAATTTGAATCCTTGTGGAATATCATTTATTTATATAAAAAATTCGGACATGTTAGACCTAATTATCAGCATATGATGAAACGCTGATAGTGGCATCTTGCATTTGAATCCTCGCGTAGTAGTGATATCTTGCATATCAGGTTTTCTTGCAAATATTTGAGCTTATCTGTAATATTTTCTAAAAGCAATCTTATTTTATTTCAAAATCTTTAGTTTTTAGTTTCAAATTATTCCATTCTCGATTATTATGATGTTGATTTACAGATAAAAGGTGGCTTAAATGATGAATTAAGTACTGCATCTGGTGGGACGAGCTTCATTGATTGCACCTGATTTTCTTTTTTGTAGTCCAGTAACTGTCATTTGAAACATGATGAGCTCCCCATTCCCTCTTCTTATTCAAAAACCATAATATCTTTTGATCTGCAGTTCATTTTCTCAACTTCTCTCGATGGAAAGATCAAGGCTTGGTTGTATGACAACATGGGATCCAGGGTTGATTATGATGCTCCTGGACGCTGGTGTACCACTATGCTTTACAGTGCTGATGGAAGTAGGTAAGGGCATTGACCTTCAAGCTTTCAGAGTGTTTTTATTCTGTGTATAATTTCTTTTCAGATTGAACAAGTTTCTTAAGTGTCTCTTGTCAATATTTAGGTTGTTTTCCTGTGGTACTAGTAAGGATGGGGACTCACATTTGGTTGAGTGGAATGAGAGCGAAGGAGCAATAAAGAGGAACTATTCTGGGTTTCGGAAGAAGTCAACAGGTGTGGTGCAATTTGATACTGCTCAGAATCACTTCTTGGCTGCCGGTGAAGATAATCAGATTAAATTTTGGGATGTGGACAATGTAAACATGCTTACTAGTACAGAAGCTGAAGGAGGATTACCAGTCAGTGTTTTCCTTCCAGATTTTAGTATTAGTTAGTATTTGAAATATGACTTAACACTCCTGGCCGTGCCTTTTTTAGAGTCTTCCTCGATTGAGATTCAATAAGGAAGGAAATCTTCTGGCTGTCACTACAGTGGACAATGGTTTTAAGATCCTTGCCAATACTGAGGGTCTTAGATCTCTGCGCGCCTTTGGAAGTCGATCCTTTGAAGCATTAAGGGCTCATTATGAAGCCTCTCCAATAAAGGTAACTTGCTTTTGTTCTTAGAATTTTTATCAAGAGCTTTTTACATCCTGGATTTTCTTGATTAGGTGTCAGGTCCTCCCGTGGTTTCAGGCATCTCGCCAAACATGAGTAGAGTTGACCGCTTAGACAGAAACTCTCCTGCTAGACCAACTCCAGTACTTGTATGTCTTCGCAATTAAAACTTTTATTGGCAATTTGACAATACTATAAAGATTTGTTGTTATAAGTACCCTTTTACCTAAATTTAAATTGTCATTTTGGATTTATTCTTATTTTTGCGTTACCTTATACTTTGACCATTGATACTAATCTTATATGTTTGTTGATAAATGCTAATGTTGCAATCGGAAATGCCTTTATGATGGCTGATAGTATATTATTTTTATGGAGATAATGGGAGTAAACTATCTTTGTTTGGTTTATCTGTTCACTCTCTACATGCACATACACATAAGGAAGTAGGATATGGACACGTGATTTAAAAAGTAGTAGACAATTTGAAACACATTTATGATTTCATAAATATACATGCATGTCAAGGATATTGATTGAGATCCACCTATCAGAATAAAGAACTTTTTGCACATGTATTTTAGGCATAAAAGAAGGCATATGGGTTGGTTTTGAAAAGTTATTTTTAGTTAGTATAATGATATTTTATTTAAATTTAGAGATATAAATTATTTAAAATTTAAAGAAATATGAAATTCAAATAATTTAGATAATTAGTTAGAATTTTAATTTTAATTCTTTAATTTAGATAATTAGCTAGGGCGTTCCCTGGAAGCGACGCGCTGTATTGCCTGAATACAGTGAAAAATGGGCAAGGGCCGCTGCATCGGCGCCCGGTTTGGTAGTGAAAAATGAGCAAGGGGTCCCCACATTCATGGACGGATGCAGGTAAAGAAGCTAGTCCATCATAGTAGAACTCAAGTCAGTAGGATTAGATCAGGAACTTGGAATATAGACAGCCTGACGGGCAAGCTCATGGAGTTGGTGGATATTATGATTCATAGAAAGATTAATATTTTGTGCCTGCAGGAAACAAAATGGGTTGGAGAGAAAGCTAAGGAAATTGATGGCTTAGGTTTTTAAACTTTGGTACTTTGGTAAGAATAAAAAATAAGAATGGAGTGGGTATATTTCTGGATAAGAGCTTGAAGGATCATGTAGTGGAAGTTAGAGAAATTGTTGATAGAATTATGGCTTTAAAAATTATAATCAATGGAATAATTTTAATATTGTAAGTGTGTATGCTCCCCAAGTTGGCTTAGATGCGAGCACAAAGGAAAATTTTTGGAATGATTTAGAAGAGGTTAATACAAGAAGATACCTCAGAGGAAAGATTAATTTATTGGAGCGAGATTTAAATGGACATGTTGGACGTGTTGCTGAGGAATTTAATAATATCCATGGTGGATATGGTTTTTAGAGAGATAAATGAGGAGGGTAAAACTATTTTAGAGTTTTCTTCAGCATATTGATCTTGTAATTGCTAATACTTTATTCAAGAAGAGAGAGGAGCATGTTATCACGTACAAAAATGGAACTTCAAGAACTCAGATTGATTATTTTCTATATATATAAACGAGATCGCTTGGATGTAAAAATTTGTTAAGTCATTCCAAGTGAATGTTTGACTACCCAACATCGATTAATAGTTTTAGATCCGAGATAAAGTATTTGAGAAGAAAAATATAAGTCAAAAATCCTATCCTCGGACTCGATGGTGGAATCTAAAGAATGAGAACAAATGTATAATTAAGAAGAAAGTTCTAGAACTGGGGCATGAAATATTAACGGGGAAACTGATCTTATGTGGTTGACAGTTGCTAACTGTAATCCGTAAGGTGGCAAAGGATGTGATGGGAGAATCAAAGGAATGATTCCAAATAATAAAATACTTGGTGGTGGAAAGATGAGTACAAGAAAAAATTAAGGAGAAGAAGATTTGTTATAGAGATTGGTTTAAAAAACAAAAATAATGATAAGTGGGAGAAATATAAAGTGGCTCGACGAGAATCTAAGAAAAGCAATAGGCAATGCAAAAAATATGACTTTTGGGATTTATATAAGAAGCTTAGACACTAAAGAAGGAGAGAAGACAAATTATATAGGATTGCAAGGCAATAGATAGAAAAAACTAAAGATTTAATTGAAGTAAAATGTATTAAAGATAGATGAAAATCAAAGAGTACTTTTTATGGAAAGAAGATATCAAAAATAGATGGATGAGTTACTTTCAACAGCTTTTAAATGAAGATTGTGAAAATTCAATTGATTTTACAGATTCTAGCACCCTAAAAGAAAGTAAAAATTACTCTTACACCGACGTATTAGTAAAACTGAAGTCTGGAAAGCTTAAAGAAGATGAAGCATAAAAAAGCAGGTAGGACAGATAACATTCCAATTGATGTTTGGCAGTGCTTAGGAGATGAAGGAGTTTCTTGGCCTTACTAGATTTGTTTAATATATTTTTGAAGACTAAAGGATGCACAAATTGAATGGAGAAAGAGTATATGTACCTATTTATAAGAACAAAGGCCGATGTACAAAATTGTGCCAATTATAGAGGAATTAAAAATTAATGGAGTCATACTTTACAAACTTGGGAGGGGTGATTGAACAAAAGGTACGCCATAATACTAACGGTATCAGAGAATCAGTTTGGTTTTATGCCAGGTAGATCTACTATAGAAGCCATTCATTTATTAAGAAGTTTTAATGGCAGAAATTTAAGGAGAGAAAGGAAAATTTACGATTTGGTTTTTATTGATTTGGAAAAAGCTATATAAAGTCTCAAGAGAGTACTTTGGAAGAGTTTTAGAAAAGAAAAAAAGAATTTGCCACTGCTTAATATTCAAATTATTAAAGATATGTATGAAGGAGCTGTTACCTCTGTTCGCGACACAAGAGGTTTGACTAAGGGATTTTCCTATTTACAGTTGGATTACACCAAGGCTCGGCTTTAAGTCCGTATCTTTTTGCTTTGATTATGGAAGTCATGACTGGACATATCCAAGATGAAGTGCTTGGTGATGCTCTTCGCAGATGATATTGTCCTTATTGAGAAAACTAAAGAGGAGCTAAAGCGAAACTAGAAGTTTTGGAGGAATGCTCTAGAATCTAAAGGTTTGCATCTCAGTAGATCAAAAACTGAATATATGGAGTGCACATTTAGTCAAGAAAGAAAATACTTATATTGGAGATGTGACAATTGGTGATCAAATTGTCAAGAAGATGAGCGCTTTAGATACCTGTTATCAATTATACAAAAATGAGCGAAATAGAATAATGACGTTATTAGCAGGATCAAGAGGCTGGGTAAAATGGAGAAATGCTTCTGGAGTGTTATGCGATAGAAAAATTCCATCCAAAATTAAGGGTAAATTTTATAAAACTGTAGTAAAGACCAACGATGATATATGGTGCTGCAATGCTGGCCTGCAAAGAAGAAACATACAAATAAAATAAATGTTGCAGAATGAGATGTTAAGGTGGATGTGTGGATATACACGAAAGGATAGAATAGAAATGAGTATATCCGAAAGAAAGTTGGTGTTGCACCAATGTGAGGATAAAACTTAGAGAAAGTCGGCTCGATGTTTTGGACATCTAATCGCAGGCCAATTGAAGCTCCAGTTAGAAAAATTGATGTTACTGGATTTTGCACATGTACAAAGAGGAAGAGGGAGACCAAAGAAGACATGGCAAGAAACTATTAAGAGAGTGATCTTAGTTACTTAAAGTTAGATAAGAATTTGGTAACTGATAGAGCGCAATGGAAACAAAAGGATTCATGTAGCCACGAACCCCAACCTAGTTGGAGATAAGGCATTGGATTACATCTAAGTTGTTGTTGTTGTTGTTGTAATTTAGCCCTATAAATGTATTCAATGGACCTTTTTTCTCTTATTCTCCCCTTTTTTTTTTGCTTCTTACCCTTTCCTTTATTGTTGTGCCACATCATTTGGTATTAGAATTTTAGTTCAAAACTTTTGCTTTCACTTTCGTAGATATTTCACTTTGTTCTGAACCTTGGCTTCTCATTCAGCAAGACTTTAGAAGAATCTCTAATGGAGTTGGAATAGGAGCAATACACCAAACGTGTCTTATGTCCTTACCTGCTTATGTGTGCGCTTCTTGAGGCTTTGGTTCTTCATTTTCATTCTTCCTCAAACTACGTCATCGTTCTCAGGAGTTGGGTGGAAATGACCCAAAAGAATCATCTATTCAAACCCTATACCTCTCTCTCCCTTCAAGGATTTCATATGATGAGGAGTGCATTAGTATGCTAGCCTTCACGCCTATGCACACAAGTATCTCAGAAGTTCTCTCAGGCACCTTTTACATGCTAGCTCTTTACATGCATGCCCAATAAATGCTTCTATATGTGGATTTAAATCAAATCATATACAGTTGCATTGAATCAAACAAACAATTTAAAAGTTGCATATACATCTTAGATAATTTAACATCAAGATAGCATTGAAAAAATTACTATGTATTTAAACTTTTGCATTAAGTTTTAGGAGTTTTAGTGTGAAACAACATAGTTGTGATTCTTTTCTTATTTGTAATGGATATTTGTCTAAACGTACACATCTTTGAATTTTGCATTCCTCATTACAGATTTCCTTGTGTGGAAAATGCATGTTGTAGGATCATTGGATATTTAGGTCAAGGTAGAATGATTGCCTTAGTTTCGAATAAATTTAATTGGCCTAGTCTATGTAAGAATGTTGCTAGTATTGTTTTTCAATGTTGTACTTGTCAGATTACTAAGGCTAAGAAGCACAACATAGGCCTCTACACTTTTAATAGTATCTCATGCACATTGAAAAGATCATAGTATTGATTTTGTCTTAGGATTTCCCAAAAACTTCTAAAAATTATGATTCTTTGTGATTTTTGATATGTTTTCTAATATGACATATTTCATTCCTTATTGTAAAAGTTAGTGTTGAATATCATATATTTAGGTTATTTTTAAGGGTTATTATATGGCTTACTAACTCTATAGTTTTTTGAGAAAGATATCAAATTCGTGTAAATACATTTGGGAAACCCTTTGAAAATTGTGACATTGAATTGAAATTTTCTTTTATATATCATCCATAAACAGATTGGTATTTGACACACAACCATTGGATTGTCGATTTATCTCTGGTGGATTCTACACCTGACGTTCACGATTTCATCACATTGCGTAGTTATGAATGGATTAATGGATTTGAGTAGATTTGGTAGATTGGCTTGATTGGTGGTTGAATGAATGATTGAAAATTTAATACCATTATGGCTAGTTTATTTTAGTATAAGTTTTGTAAATTTTGGAAATATCTATTATGGTTAACTTTATTGTCATGAATTACATTTTATTATAGGAAAATATTGTTAGGTAGATTAATCTTATTATTTTATTTTGGCAATTTAAGTTTCAAATGTAATTGACCTATATAAAGGTGCCCGAGGCTATCTATTGTAAGAGATGACTTTCGATGAAAAAAATTTAATTTGCAATTAAAGTATTATATTTCAGTGAAGGGAAGGGTTGGAGTGAGAATCCCAAATATTTTAATCTTAATTAAGGCATCCCCAATATTTCAAAAGCATTTGAGAATATTTCATTTAATTTTAACATTATCTATCACTCACTCGCTTTCTCTCTCTCACTCAAAAAAATAATTGAGCCTATTGTTCATCTTCAAACCCACATGCAAACCGTAGATTAAATCCCGTTCGGCAAGCCTCGTCTTACAAACTTATACAGTAGAACCCTCTTGCTCTCTTGTGTCAAGTAGCAATTCACACCTTTGCATGCACTCGCTAGCCATCACCTACATTCTTTTTCACCATCTACCTTTTCAACACAATCCATCTTCCCACTTTCTTGATTCGCAGTGTTATTTAGCTATACGACCGCATTGTTGGCAGACCTGCCTCCACAAGCACAACACTCGGTTGCCTGACAACCTACATGCATGTGACTTTGCCTGGAGTTCTTACATAGTCCAACTCTGCCTTGCTAACTTGCACAAGTTGTGTAAGTGCATGGCCTTGCTCTTTCTCACGTCTTCTCGTGCGACCCACCCTTAAAATTCAACTACGTCGCGATCACGCCTGTGCCTAACCTCCTTGTTGCCTTTCTTAGTGAATTTGATTCATTGATTCAAGTAAATTGAAGCTTAAAGTTATATTTCTGATTTCTTTTGGATTCTAGTTGATATCGCTAGAATTGTATTTGCTCGATTTTCCCGCTTGTGTAATCTTGTCATTATTTTGTGAGATAATTATAGTTGCCTTGCTTACTTGTGAGAGTCTCTGTTACTACACTCTATTCAATTGAAATTGACTTGCTTTATTTTGTCTGGTATATTCCTATTTATCATTTAGTCCCTATTTTCTTTTAGGTTTTAAGTTAATCCATCTACAGAATTGTTCTTTTTTATTTATTGTGTAATTATCCTCACAATATTAATTAATTTTCTTCCATGGTTGCTTATTTCTGTGTATCGATTTTTAATCCTAAACCGCATTATATTGTTCCACTTCACAAACAGTCAAATTGAGGCTGTGAACCATATTTGAGTGATTAGTTAAGGTACTTTTTGGGTGACAAATTTGGGAATTATGATCTTGTTTTACTTATTGCTGAATTTGCTTATAGTGATTTCTTCAATAGATCTATTGTTATTAGTCTTTTTGAATGTGTGTATGGCTACAAACTCGTAGTTCACTTGATCTTGTCATTTACCTGTTATACACATTTTTCTAATTTTGTTGAGTCCTTTGTATGCGACATACATGAATTTCATTATAAGCAAAATTATAAGTAATTCTGAATATAAACTTTTTACTGATATTTACTGTCTAGCTAAGGATTTTAATATTAGTGATTTTGTGATGTTTTCACATTCTCCCTAAATTAGTACTGAAAAACTTCTTCAAAAAATTCAACGCAAGTGCTTTGGCCTTCACCCCTATTCTTTATTAGATCGGATGCTTATTTACTTGAATTACTTAATCCTTTAAACATTTAATGTGGATTATCTATTACCGCATTGAGGCACATTTAAGCCTTATGTTTGTCTAGTCTTGCTCCTATAGAAATTTTTCTTCCACCTGTTCCTTCACTCCTTCTGTATGAAGAAGAGGTTGAGGCTATTCTTGTTGATGAGATTTTAACTTTAGTTGATGTTATATATTATCGTTATATTATCCAATGAAAAATTGATTAACGTATGACTACTTGAATCACGGTGGATGAGTGTATAAGATTGAACCTGATCATTTATTGGTATCTACTTTATACCTTGATGGAGTCTAAGTTTTTCAACCAAGAGAAATGATGGGAATTCACTTTCTGGAATAAAGAATTTGTTGCCACATATTTTAGGTGTAAGGGAAGTTATCTTTTAGTTAATATTATGATAATTTATTTAAATTTAAATATTTTTTATTTAAATTTGAAATTCATTAGTTTGGACAATTGTTTAGAATTCTAACAATTTTTGTTTTATTAGTTTAGATTTTCTTTAAATTAGTTAGGAGCATGATGCACACAAATCTGTGACATTACTCTCATAGACAACAACATTTGACTCTTTTGCAAGACTTGAATTTTGGGCTCTAGTTATTTCACTTTTTTGTGAGATTTCATCGTTTTATGTGGATGCACATCTCTTTAAGTCTTGCTAAGTTGGAGCTACAAAACTCACCAAACTCCTCTAAAAGTGCTTTATCAATTTTTTTATTTATTTCATATTATACACAAATTTAAATATTAAAAGTTAACTTTCATATCTTACACATACTTCAATAAAAAAATTAACTTTATTTTATATTCAACATAATTCTCAATAGGAAAATAATTTTATTTCACAGTATAACATTAGAATAATTTTCTTTCTTTTTTTATCTCTAAAAAAACTTAAAATTTCCTAAAAACGTACTTCAACCAAACAAGAACTTAGTGAATTCATGAAATTTAAGAGGAATTTCAAGATTTATGTTAGGACAAAATAATCTAATTGAGTGAAGGGACACCACTGGCATTTTGAGATTTGCTAGAGCATGAAGTGCTATTTTATTCGAAATTATGCTGAGGTAAGTGTTGGTATTAAAGAAAATTCAGGAGGGCGGGTTGGTATTTTTATTTGGCGATTGGCAGGAAATAAGAGAGTTTATTAAGGGCTGGTCCTGTGAAAGTTGGGTATGAATTCTTTGGAATGGCATTGAAATTGTGGTTTCGTTGGAACCATACTAAGACAGCCATTGCTACAGAGCCAAGATTAAAAAAAAAATTATTAAAAAAATATAATTTTTTTAATTATCTTATTTTACATAAATTTCAACATTAAAACGCCACTTTATTTCACATCCTATATAATTTTCAAAACACGAATTAACTTCGTTTTGTATCTTACACAATTTTAGCATAACATTAGTTTCAATTATACAGGCATTTTAAAAAAGGCCCAAAAAATCTTCCTCGAAAGCTTTTAAAGATTTGTTCCAAACATACCTTATGAGTTTGTTAAGGAGGCATTTTCGTCCGTTGGGGCTTGTTTTGCACCACCAACTAGCTCGCTGCTTCTTTGATTGGCAAGATTCAATCTCCACCATGGGATTGAAAGTTTGATTTTTGAAACTTTGGATTGAAAGCTTGTTTGATCATCCATGCTCCTTCAATGATACCTGATTCTATCTCTTTGATTGAGCTGATCAAACTCTATTCAATTACCAAAATTGTATGATGGACACTCCAGATTTTCCATATCATTACTGGAACCAAACTCGAGTATTTGAAGGCCAAACTATAGAAATTTGGGGGATTTTGGATGGTTTTTTGCACAGATTTTCTGGTTTCATGCTGTGGAGATAGGATCAGGTATCATAAAAAAAAAAAAAAATCCTTATCATTAGTGGGCATATATCAATATTTTTACGCCTTTATTTTTCCAAATTTATTTGATTTTTCTATATATTTCTGAGATATAATATCTTAAGGGAAAATGTCTACTATTTGATGTCATTTCATTACATACGTGTTTGATTTGACACAGTTGTTCTAACTTCTAAATATTATTAGAAGTTTTTATTTTCATGCCCTTGTATAATTTTTTTTTAATGGAACATGCACTTAACTTATGTGCTTCATTGTGTTAGATTACTTTGCAAGCTTAATGAAAATTCTTGTGTTAACGTGTGAAGTTGAAATGTTTTCGTTTCGAGGGTTAGATCGCACATGATATTATCATTGAAATTGTTATTATTGCATTTTTTGCATATCATACATATAGCGTCCTTAATGAAAATAGTTTGTAGAGGGTTGTCATTATGGACATATTGTCTCTGAACTTCATGCTTTTTTTTTTTGGTATCTGCAGAATGGTGGTGATCCTTCATCAAGGAGTATTGATAAGCCAAGAATCTCAGAAGATATTCCTGATAAGCCTAAACCTTGGGAACTTGCTGAAATTCTTACTCCACAGCAATGTCGAGTTGTCACCATGCCGGACAACATGGAATCTCCTGGCAAGGTGCAAAATATATGTTTTGGTGCATTTAAGTGAAATTATTTGTGTAATGAGTAGTTGAGATGGTTGAGTGGTCACACTAGTAGAACCATTAGAAATTATTATATTAGAGGGAAGATTAGCATGAAAATTGACACCATTGAAGATAAGATGAGTGAAGAATGTTTAAAGCTGTCTGTTTATTCCTATTGTCAAATTTTTGGAGTCTTAAATACATAAATGCGAGAGAATGCAAGTTGTAATGTTAAAGATAGAAAGGGTTAGTCAAAAATCACTGGGGATGGGTTCATTCAAAGTAACCTTGAAATACTTGTGCTCACAGAGAGCATTACTTTACATAAAGCTTAACAGTAAAGAGAAAACAATGAGCTGACCCGGGTTGTTTTGGATTAAAGCTTTGTTATTGTTTGCATTTTCTTAACATTAAAAGCAGTAGCTGCTTGACTACTAGTAATATAGAAGCTTTCATTGCAGGTTGCGAGACTCCTTTACACCAATTCTGGTGTTGGTTTGTTGGCATTAGCATCCAATGCTGTTCAAAGACTATGGAAATGGAGTCGCACTGAGCAAAATCCTACTGGAAAGGTATTGGTCTGCTTCTCATTATAATTTCTGGTTAGCTTTTTTCATATACATATTGGGGTTAAGGAATGATTATCTAAGTTAAATGAGGGTCATAGGCCACTGCCAGTATTGTGCCACAGCACTGGCAACCAAACAGTGGCCTCCTTATGACTAATGATGTATCAGATACCAAATCCGAAGAGGTTGTCCCTTGCATTGCACTTTCAAAGAACGATTCCTATGTCATGTCTGCATGTGGCGGGAAAGTATCGTTGTTTAACATGATGACTTTTAAGGTAATTGTGCAGTTAATTCATTATCCATAACACAAGACCCTTGGGCCTTGTTGGTGCTGAGCAATTTCAATAATCAAGGAGTTCTCTCTTCCTTTCTGCAGGTTATGACAACCTTCATGCCGCCACCACCAGCTTCAACCTTTTTAGCTTTCCATCCTCAGGACAATAATATTATAGCTATTGGAATGGAAGACTCCACCATTCACATATACAATGTGAGGGTGGATGAGGTAGCGTATTAATAAACAAAACTACAAAGCATTTGATTGAATTTGGTTCAATTTGTGGTGACTTGTTTTCTGCCATGACTTGATAGGTTAAAACAAAACTCAAAGGGCATCAAAAGCGTATTACTGGGTTAGCATTTTCCAACAATTTGAATATCCTTGTATCTTCAGGCGCCGATGCTCAGGTCTGGAAACTTACCTTTAGTAGATTGTCTTCAAATTCCAGTTATGTTTTATACTTTTATTTAACAATCATTGTTTCATTCTTAACTACTATTTTTTATTTTTTAAATGTGAACATTCCATCCAGAATGGTATCGCCAACTCAAATAGTTTTATCTAGGCCATATCATACACAAATTTCAATATCAATATAGCAATATTTCAAATCTTATACAAACATCGACAATAAAAATAACTTTATTTTACATCCTACAAAAATTTCAAGATAAAAAATTAATTTTTTCCACATCCTACGCACGTTCTCAAATATAACTAATTTTATTTTAAACCTTTCATAAATCTCAAAATAAAAACATTTCATCAAAAATTATCTTTTACCTTAATTAAAAATAATCTCACAGGTGATGGTGAATGGATTATGATAGTTCATATGAGATTTTAATATATTAAGGTCATGGTGCTGAATTGTTTTCTTGGTTAACGTCAATATTGAACTCATCCTTGTTTTTGTTGATAATAGAAGCCATCCTTATCATTGTAAAATAGATGTCATGGTCCTCGTAATTTTGCATTCCACTGCTTATTTGTGAGTATCGTTGATGGAATTATTACTTTTCGCATATAAGCAGCGCATTTGAAGCTGTGAGCTTAATAGTGGGTTTTGCTGTTACTTAGCTTATAATCTATTTTTGGTATTCCAGTGTGTTTATTTTGAAATTGTTGCTTTTTCTTAATTATTATTGATCTCCAAGCACGTTTATTTACTCCCATACAATACCTGTGTTATAATCTATGATGAAATGAGGTTGGTACTTTTTAAATTTTATTTCATGTGTTTCTCAATGCGGTTGTACCTCATCCTCATTTTCATGTATCTTATACCTACTGTAGGTTCAGCATAAACTTATTTTAGCCATCCACCTATATATATATATATATCATGAAGCCAATTATTTAGCTAAAATCTTTTGGTTCAACCTCATCGCTGGATATGCGGAAGAATAGGGTTTTAGCCTTATTCCCTCAGATATATTGGAAACGAAACATATGTGCCGGCTTACTAGCTTTTTCTCTGAGGTTTTGTGTGCAATTTGAATAAATTTATAACATATTTAAATTGTGCACATACACAGAAGAAAATTTACTAAGATGGGGGCATTGACGACTTTGTTGAACTTGAACCAACTTTGAGGTATCAGGCTAATGGTTGAATACAATGTTATGTTTCTAATGTTTATACGAAGTCAGGCAAAAATTTAAGGACATGAATGCAGTTTTAGAGTGGTGATTATAACGTTAGCGCCTTATCCGCTGCTTGATCATTCAGTAGTTTATTTTTGATGTTTCAGTTGCTACTTAATTTAAACATATCCTCAAAATTCTTTATGCCTGTCATTCTTTGTGTTAACCTGCGCGGGTGCCAGAATTGAATATCTAATATATTGCTGATGATTTATAAAGTTCCACTGATTGGTGCAATCATATGTATACAGCTTTTTGTGTGGAACACGGACTCTTGGGAGAAGAAGAAATCTATTGCAATGCAACTTCCTGCTGGAAGGGCACCTAGTGGCGATACTCGAGTGCAGTTTAGTTCAGATCAAAGTCGATTATTGGTGGTCCACGAAACACAGCTTGCTATATATGATGCTTCCAAGCTAGAACGTGTTTATCAGGTAAAACATCACCAGGCTTTCATCATCCTTTAGCTTTAGTTCCCTTATACAGATACACACACGCACTCACTTATGCACAAACGTGTATATATTATTTTGATAACCCCTTTTTGGTTATAATAACTTTACTTTGTTATATGTTTTTGTTCAGTGGGTTCCTCAAGATCCCCTCTCTGCTCCCATATCATACGCGTCTTTCTCTTGTAATAGCCAACTGGTTTTTGCTTCATTCTTTGATGGAAATATTGGTGTATTTGATGCTGATAACTTGAGACTAAGATGTCGCATTGCGCCAACGGCATACCTTTCTCCAACTGCATCCAACAGGTATTTATCTTCTTCGATTACCTCATTGCAATTGCTTTATTCCTTTTGATACAACCTATTACGTTAATTCTAGCTTGTCTCCATCTTTTCATGGAACTAAAGTTATTTTTGATTTACTTTGTTTCGCTTATTTGATTAAAGTATTATCTTAGGGTTAATTTTAGATAGGTTCTAATTTTAGCACATGTGTAGTTGGTTCCCTCATATTTTCAAGTTAACAAAATTGGTCCTACCATCACAGATATCAAATCCTTGATGCAAAAAGACATTTTTAACCTTTCCTGAGAAATGAAAGTAAGAGGATACCTTAGAATTGTGCATCAAAAGTAGAAAGGTCTTTTTTGAAATTCATGGTAGAAAAGTCTTTTTGCCATTGGAGTTTAACATCTATCGACAAAGTACCTATTTGTTCATATTTCCGAGCTAAAGAATCATTTTTAATATTTGAGGCCTAAGCTACTATCATTTAAAAACTAACGTTAAGTACAAAAAAGTAATTAACCAATATCTCTTTTGAGAATGTTACAAAAATTGGTAGGGATTAATATTTTTCTCTATAAAACAAAGTCAAGCTAAATGAGCTATATAATTAACGGTACTATTTTTATACCTTAGTATGTGAGTAAATTTATAATTACAAAAAGAGGTAAGAAATTCCATTATGACCTTTTATTAGCTTGCTTTGCTTCGTAGTACCTATGTACTAGGCTTGCTTTTCAAATGTTGGAGCTTATAATTGGTATCGATGAAGTTTTTACATATCTTGCACATCATGCCAATTTTTATCCCTCACTTTCATGTCCTTAAATTATTAAAAAAAAGAGTGATATTTGTTGTACTATTAACCATGATTGAGCATTATTTTTTTCTCTTTTCTTTAGTAATACTCCGATGTACCCTCTGGTTATTGCTACACATCCACTTGAATCAAACCAACTAGCTGTTGGGTTGATCGATGGTGCAGTCAAAGTAATAGAACCACTAGAATCTGAAAGCAAGTGGGGAGCCACCGCTCCCATTGACTCAGGTGTGGGCCCCAGTGGTAGAATACCTGCTACTTCTTCAACCACCAGCAATCAACCTGCTGAACCGCACTCCCATCCTAGCAGGTGATGAAGACTCGAACACCTCAATTGAACCCTGTAATTCTCTTTCTTCCTTTTCTCTCTCTCTCTCTCTCTCATCAATTTTAGTTTATTTTATTCTATTGAGAAAATTATTAGGTGCATACAATGTAGATGAAGATAAATATGGATCAAATTGCAAGGGGAGAGAGGGGAGGGGCAGGTTCACATGTGATATTTACAGTTAAGAAACAGGGGAGAGAGGGGAGTGGCAAATTCGTTTAGTGCAAATTGGATTAAATTGTGAACTAACCGCAAATGCCATATTTTCATCATCTCAAAAATGAAAATATGCATTTATCTTCGTATATGTGATAAAGCACCTAATAATTTCCCTATTTTCTTTACGTGGATGATTAGCATTAGAAGGAAAAAATAAAATAAAATTATTGTGTCATGCATGTATTTATTTTTTAACTAAATTGTTGGATATTTAGAAGGCTTTTTGAAGATGGTCTCCGAAAACCATGTGAATTGTAATATATTTATTATCCCTGCATGGCAAAAAAAACATATTAGAATGCTGTATTTTGGTTTATGTATAGTTTCTCTAATCAAACAATCGTCATTCTTTTTTTTTTTTTTTTGAAACAAAAACAATCATTTTATTTATATGATATCCTTAAGTTGGTAACAAATGATAGTACATAGCGTGCATTCATTTTGAGTGACATGCTAACATTAGATTAGTGAAGGTAATAAGCAATAAAAATTAATAATTACATATCTCTAAAATTCTAATGAATTTGAAAAAACAATTATGTAATTCTCAGGTGCTGCTCTGTAAGATTTTACTGTTCTGAATAGCCCCGAATTTTACTGTTCCGAAGAACTTTAAATGCGATGACGTAATTTTACTGTTCTCGAATTGATGGCAACTTCGGATTTTACTGTTCTGAAGGATTATTTAAATTGGACTACTTTTCTGGTAATTACGTAAAGGACAGTTTCCTCTGTTTTCATGTATAAATATTTATTTACAAGCTGAAATATTTTAACTTTATATGCCCATATTCAGGCTTATTGTTTTTATTATTAAAGAGTATGTAGTTTAAATGTTATTTAAATATATGTAATATTTAAATATATGTAATATTTAAATATCATTGATATTTTTATGTTATTGTTTATTTAAATTATATTATTTATTAGATTTATTATTATTATATTAAAAATAATAATAAATTAATTTAATCTTTTAGGTCCTGTTTGTTTGGCTGTTGAAAATTAATTTGGTTTAATTTTAACTAGTTATATTATATTACACATAAAATTTAATATTAAAAATTAATTTTATTTCACATCTTATATATATTATTAAAATAATAACTAACTTATTTCACATTCTTCATATATTTTAATATAATAATTAATTTTATATCACATTTCTCATATATCTCAATATAACAATTAATTTTATTTCACATCATTCATAATTTTTAATAAAAAAATATATTTATCTAAATTTAATTTTAATTTTATAAACAAGCAAGCCAGTGAATAGTCATGACAATGCCAAGCTTTGTTAATTTTTATTGGTTAATCAGAGTATGATATTAACTCAATGACCACCATTAAGAATTACATACCCTTTACTTTTTTGCATTCTTTTCCACAATAAACAGTTTGAATTTAAAATAATTTTAATCTAAAATGCAATGCAATGAGGTTCGGAGTTCAAAATCATGAAGTTATGTAGATAATTTTCTGCGGCCGCCATACTTCTGTTTAAAACTGCTGAATTATAGTACAGGCTTTTTAAAGAAAATTTGATTAAAGTAATTAGATATTCCCGCATAATTATTCTATGCGGCAATAAGGGTACAAATAAAGCAAAATATGCGCTAAATTTCCTCCATTTTTACTATAATTTCAAAAAAAACAATTTTTTCTTGCTTTTCTTTTTAAGAAAAAAAATATTTAGTTATTTTCTAATATTAATTGTAATTTAAATTTTTAAAGTATTCAAGTTTATCTTCTAATCTTATGCCTTACTTAAAAATTCACAATATATTTAAAAGTTTTAATCAGAATTATTTTATCTAAACCCATTTAATCTTTCAAACACATCGTCCAGAGAGGCTTTTTTTTAAAATTACTTTACAAGAATTATTAGTTATTTATAAGTTAAATCACTTGCACTGAAATATTTAAAGTTTAACAATTATGATATAGAAATTTAATTCATTAGATTATCCTATTACTCAAGTTTTAATTCATTACTTAAGTGAATTAAAATTTTAAATTTAAATTAATTAATTTACTGATCAATCTTTCTATATTCTGAGCTTAGTGGCAATGTAATTTCCATTGAATAACTCATGACCAATATTAAGAATTATAATCCAGTTAATTCTAAATTTAATATTTTCATTTATATTAATATGAAATTCATTTTATTTTATTTTATTTTATTTGTAGTGTCAGGCGTGTTTTAAAAACTAGACCGCACTAAATGGACCGGTCTCAACCAACAACAATAACAATAACAAACCAAGCTTTTATCCCATTAGGATTGGCGGCATGAATTTTTTATTTTCATTGCACTCTATTAAATAATTCATTTTTATTTAATTCTAAATATATAAAATTATTTATTACAGATCAGTTTCGATCGTTCGATCGTAATTATATATTATGATGACTGAATTAAAATCATAATTAAATAATATATTTCTATAACATTAAAATATGACTATTGAGGATTTATATAAGAAGTTAGACACTAAAGAACGAGAAAGAAAATTATATAGGATTGTCAAATAAGAAATAAAAAAATTAAAAATTTAATTGAAGTAAAATGTATTAAAGATGAAGATCAAAAAATACTTTTCATGAAAGAAGATATCAAAGATAGATGGATGAGTTACTTTCAACAGCTTTTCAATGAAGGTTGTGAAAATTCAATTGATCTTACGGAATTAAGCACCGCAAAAGAAAGTAAAAATTATTCATACATCCGACATATTAGTAAAACTGAAGTCTGAAAAGCTTTAAAGAAGATGAAGCATAAAAAAACAGTAGGACCAGATAATATCCTAATAGATGTTTGGAAGTACTTAGAAGATGAATAGTTTCTTAGCTCACTAGATTATTTAATATGATTTTGAAGACTAAAAGGATGTCAAATGAATGGAGAAAGAGTATATTAGTACCTATTTATAAGAATAAAGGCGATGTACAAAATTATGCTAATTATAAAAGAATTAAATTAATGAGTCATACTTTAAAACTTTGAGCGAGGGTGATCGAATATAAGTTACGCTATAATACTAAGGTATTTGAGAATCAGTTTGGTTTTATGCCAGGTAGATCTACTATAGAAACTATTCATTTATTAAGAAATTTAATGGAGAAATTTAAGGAGAGAAAGGAAAACCTATATTTGATTTTTATTGATTTGGAAAAAACTTATGATAAAGTATCAAGAGAAGTAGTTTGGAGAGTTTTAGAAAAAAAAAATTTGCACTACTTATATTCAAGTTATTAAAGACATGTATGAAGGAGCTGTTATCTATGTTCGGACACAGGTTTGACTAAGAATTTTCCTATTACAGTTGTATTACACTAAGCTTGACTTTAAGTCCGTATTTTTTATTTTGATTATGGAAGTCATGACTAGATATATCCAAGATGAAGTGCTTAGATATATTCTCTTCTCCCCGGGTCAAGGCTTTCTCCCGCAAACATCTGGTGCATGACGCTCAACTCCTTCCGCCCTCCAGCCTTCGAAGGTGCCTTGACCGGGGAGTCAGAGACGTGCACCACTTCTTCTTTCTGCTGCTCCTCCTTTTCAGGTTCCTGCGCAGACTCTAGAGTTCGCACCAGAACCCTAGCGATCTTGACCGGTGGTGTTTCCTGCTCAACCTCAACAGTCTGGACTCACGCCTTTCCTTGCTGAAGCACCAAGACCACCTCTGCAGCCGCCAATTTCGGCGCCCCTTCAATTTCTAGAGGTGTTCCCAAGGCCCTCTTCTTCTCAAGAGGAGGGGCAACGGCTAGGGACCTGCTAGCCCTCTTCTTATTCACTGAAAAATCTAACAAGATCATCAACTTGTTTCTACATGCCATCTCACTAATGCTCTGCTCTTTTTCTTTGCAAAATCTTCAAGGGCTGGTGGGGAAGAATGCGAATTGGCAGGGCGTCGCTTCGGCTTTATCCTGGCAGGTCTGGGGCAGCGCGTCCACCATCGCGACGGTTCGCATTTCAGGACCCACATTAATGTTCACGCCTTGTCATGCGGGGGCTGATGTTAATGTGTGGTTCCAGTGCTGCATCTCAGCCGTACACGTGGCGCTTTGAGAGACACGCTAACAGTGGGCTTTACTTTTGCAGATCTCAAATCTCGACCCTGATGATTCAGCCCTTCACAAACCTCGTCGATGAGGATTGAGCTATAGTAGTCCCTTAACATCGGCCATGATGTTTCGAGCCATCTCCAAGACTATCGACTACGATGTTTCTCAACTGCACCTATCGCTATCAGCATGCCCCGACCGCATCATTTCCAATGACGCATGCTTCTGTCAATCACACGAACCAAGGATCCGCGTGCTCCAGCTACTACGGGTTCCTAGGAGGATTGCAAAGATCGCGGAGACAAGCTCTACTCCCATTGCTTCCAGCTCCCCTAGTGGCCGACAATGGCTGACCCACTAGTACGGGCTCAACATCCTTTTTTGAAAAATCCGGGCGGAACTCCACTACCTCTTGCCTATAAAACCTTTGAACAAGCTTCAGGCAAGGGGGGTTGAACCCGCTAGATCTTTTCTTCTCTATTACTTTTGTACTGAGCCCAGGCGGCTCCTTTTCTTGAAATATAGTGAAATATTTCAAGCGAACCCGGTGGACGTAGGGGACTCCCTCCCTGAACCACCTTAAACTTCTGTGCGCTCTTCTGGATGCTTTTCTCTCATTTTGAGCCTTAATCATCAAACTTAGCTCTCTGCGTATTGCTGTCTTTCGGGACCCCCTTCTTCTCACGTCAATATTATCATATTTGGTTGTATATGTTCCCTATTTTAATCTGAATTAAATGTTACTACTAGAAAGCCTCTGATTAATCTCGTATTTTTTTGTGCTTATCCTTTTTGTTTTTTAATGCTTGTGAATTATAGTTCATATTTTTGCAAAAAATGGCTCAAAAAGGTTCGATGATTACACGACAAGCATATTATTCGGTGGAAGAATATTGTTGTCTAGTAATTGTAGATCACGTAGCGTTATTTTATTTTATTTTTGATAAGATTATGGCTTTGGTAATAATAATTTAAAAAGAAGTAAACTAATATTTCATTAATATTTTAAATTTATTATAAATTTTAACATTAAATTTAATTTTATTTTTCATCTCATATTTTTATATTAAAATTTTTTTCATTAATTTTATAATAAATAAATAAATAAATATATATATATATATATAACTCTCATGCAATGATGTTCCGATATGATTTCAATATAAAGCCTTGTACTTTGGAAGTTAATTCGCAATTTGAGATCAATTTTTTTTATAATAATTTGATATTAAGTTGATATGCCTATAATATGCATTTAAATTTTTATTAATTTTTTATGGTAATTCAATAAAATAGATTCGTTGATGAAGATACATTATTTCGATTTATTTGTTAAAAAAACTATTTTTTATTTAAGCAAAATGATTTTGGTTATAAATTTGAGCTAATTCCAATTTAATTTAAGCTATAAGGCTCTTTTATTTTATAGAAGTCAAGAGCCAGCAGATATTTATATAAAACTAATATATTGAACTTTAATTTATTATCTATTGGTTTACACATTAATTTAACTCAATTATAAATAATCATAAAAAGTAAAAATATACAAAAAAAAATCATAAGCAATATTAAATCAATATAATGAAATTTATTTATATTATACATTTAGTTCCTCGTTATATAATTTTTTAATATTTTTATAATTATCAATGCAAAATGGTAAATGTATTAGTTATTTGGATTGTAAATTTTCAGTTTTATAATATGGTTAATTACCGGTAGGTCTTTTAGTTAACTTCTAATTATACTTTTGTTAAGGAATTTAAAAATCTATTGATAGATCTTAATTATTAATCTCTAATTATATTTTAGTTTATCAATTTTAATTCAAAAATATTTATTTGAATTTAAAATTTCAATAAATTTAATTTTAAGAATTTTAATAATATTTTATTTAAAATGCATGATCTTATTAGTAAATTTTTAAAACTTAAACTATAAATAAGTCATGGGCCAAAGGGTATTAAAAGTTAACTAAAAGAATCTACTAATAATTAGCCGTACATAAAAATATTTATATTATAAATTTTTGTGCTAAATATTATGAGAATTTGAATCCTTGTGCAAAATCATGCCTAAATTTCTAAATGTATCTATGCAAATAATTATATATAATTTAAAAAATGATATTCATAATTATCAATGCAAAATGGTAAATATATTGGATATTCGGATCTGTAAAATATAACAACATTTAAAATAGGAAATGAATGAAAAAGACTATTTGCATATTATTCTCTTTGTATTTTAATTTAAATGAGAATTATTTTTAAAATCACCTTCAAGTATTTTGAAGGAAAATTGAAAATCTTGCTCACAAATATCAAAAAAAAATTGTAGAAAAAATTACAAATTTTTAAGATTTATAAATTAAAATTATAAAATTTTCTTTATTATTCTTTAAAAAAATTTCTAAATTTTGATTACGGAGGGTGTAATTTGCTAATTAACAAGTAGTAAGTGCAAAATCTAACACGCCCTTTTGCAACAAGTCGCATAGAAATTTAAAATGTTAAATTTATGCGGAAAAAGTTCCGTTCAGCCGCTTTTCCGTGGGTTATAGATCAGGGTTTTTGGGCGGTCGCACAACATTTTTTCTGCAGTAGATCGCATAAAATATTGCATCTTAATTTTCGTGCGGGAATAGCTTTCCATCAGCCGTATTGCGATTTGTGTAGCCTCTTACGTTGCGCTGCGCCACACAAAACAAATGGGCTTGGCCTTGTTCAATTACCCTTGTACACATCTAAAATTTTTTTTAATTTTATTCAAAAATTAAAGTTTTGCTAAATTTAATATTCATGCATGTTTATATGATCTTAGTAGATAATAATTAAATATTCATTTGCTAATATTACTGTACAAAAATATTCAATGTCTTTTTAGTGTAAAGAGAAAATAATTAGATTAACTATTAGGCATTACATGTACCATTAACTAGTGATAACAATACTGTGATAAAAGTAATTAAGAGAGATCAGAGAGAAAAAAAAAAACTTGTAATTTTTTATTTATAATAAAAATAAAAATAAATTTTGATTAAGTATAACAAATAAATTACTTCATTGTTATTTGGAATTGAGGCTGCTCACAGTAACTTTATAGTATTCCTGCCTTAGGGGTGGCAATATATGACCCGACCCGTAAATTTCGGGTATGGACCATGAATTTTGACTAATTTATTAAATGGGTCGGGTTCGGGTTGGGCATAATCGGATCGGGTAGGATTCGGGTTGGACATTTATCAAAAAATATTTTATAAACGGGTCGGGTCGACCAACCAACCCGACCCATTTATTAATCAAGTCAGGTTCGGGTCATGGATTTTGACCCATTTAATAAATGGGTTGGGTTCGGGTTGAGGCTATTTGGGTCGGATCGGACTTGGGTTCGACCCGAACCCAACCCGCTGACCCATTTTGCCACCCCTAGCCTGCCTAACTTAAATTTGACCATGCATGAAACTAAACTAAGTGCGAATGTTGTAAAAATTGAATTAGATTAAGAACTAAATCACTGTATAGTTTATAGTTGGACCAATCAGACTAATCATTACATTAATAAAACCGGTGAGTCATTGTTGTCTTAAAAAATTAAAAAGATAATAATATCCAATGAAAATAACAAATCTATTCATCAAATTACTTTATTGTTATTATTAAAGACCAAATATCACACATGTAATCCAATTTTAGTGTTGAAAAAGACCAGGTGACACACCGGTTCACGGTTCAAACAGACTAATCATTACATCAATAAAATCAGTAAGTCATTGTTGTCTTAAAAAATTAAAAGATAATAATATTCAATAAAAATAACAAATCTTTTCATCAAATTACTTCATTGTTATTATTAAAGACCAAATATCATTGTTAACAATTTTTCATGTTATAAGGTTGGCCATGCTAGACCAAGACCACAATAAGACAACCCCGAGCATAAAGTAGACCAGCATGTTATTGAATGACCTCTTTGTCTAGCATCCTCAACCCAAGCACAATGAATATCCGCAACACTTCTCTAAGTTGTCGTCGCAACTACAACTTTTAAACCGCATGCTTCGCTAACCCCAGGACGAGGGAATTCACAAGGAGACAAGGAAGCCCAACTTCCTCCTTGGACCACAAGCAACAAAAAACTTGTCCCCCTAGACTACAAGTGACATATTTGCACAAGGAAAGCATATCTATTGCATTTGGAGAGAAAAAAAGAAAAGCTTACTTTCAAAGAAAAAAAGAATAGCTTTAATTCAAGGACAAGTATAAGTTAAATGGAGAGGCTTTGACCAAACTTAAGCAAAGCATCAACCAACTTTGAGATATAATCATACAGCTATATGTGTCTATATCAGCAAATGTGAATTTTGATTACAACAAGTGGCATTTCTACGACATATAATCTGTAGATCCATCCAAAATTGAGGCTATCACTGATTAGCCAAAACCTACAACTGTAACTGAAGTAAGAAATTTTTTTGGTCTGGTCGGGTCGTAGAAGGATTTTCGAAGATCGTCGTACCACTCACTCAATTAACTAAGAAGAATGTAAGATTTGAGTGGTCAAAAGCCTGCGATGAAAGTTTTCAGGAATTAAAAAGATGTCTTGTTACAGCCCCTGTCTTGACTATTCCCTCAACGTCCGAAAACTTTGTTGTTTATAATGATGCCGAAAATTATGTAAATGTACAAAAAGTTCTATCCTATGACCAGATAGTACAAAAATTAAGTGGAAGGGTCATATCCCATCTCACAAGACGGGCAACAAAATCAGGGGCACTATTTCCACCTCCATACATATAAATATGACTATTCAACATTTTAAAAGAAGATAAACGCATGCAAAATATCCAAGACTACATCATATCTTCTTGCCCAGTTTTGGATTCACGCAATAATAGTGGCGACATCACAATATAAAACCCTTGTGCTTTGAATCACTAATTCGATTTTCATCTTCATAAAACTCACCGCTATACCAAGCTATTGATCCTACTAACCTTTTTTTTTACTTGTAGTTCGAGTGGATATAAGAGATGCAAATTGAGAATCAGAATAGAAACAAATAATATGGAACAATGGAAGGAAGTGATGGGATAAATATGCAACCAGGATTCACATGGACAAAATGAAATCTGACTCCAATAAGCTTACAAAATTACCATCATTACAGGTTATATATCACACACATCAAATGGAAGTGAATATTTTTCCTCTACTCTAAATAAAGGTTGCAATTAAAAAAAAGTATAACAAGAAGATTCCAACATAAAGGAAAAACATAGTACAGTAAATTTAACAAATGTAATTCCAATCTTTAATTGACAGTATAGACAAAAAAAAATCATAAGCATGATATATTTTTGCTTTAGATGATTCATTTAGACCATCAAATGGGAACTTTTGCAAAGCTAAATATTTTCGCACCATACATACCTACACTCTGAAATTTTATCCAAACAGAAATCAATGTATCACATTTAAGACAAACTCAGTGGAAGACAGATGTTATAAACAAAACAAATGTGAAACACAAAAGGGGACCATTACTTAAAAGATCATTGCACTAAACCAATGGCTAAAATGGTAGTCTAGGTTAGATTCATTAACTTTTCCCACAGAGTTAAAAGGGGAAATGTTTCAAGAAATAAACTGGCAATCAAGTGTCTGTACCTTGAAATGTTACTTGATAATTGCTTGAAACTTAGCCAACTTGGGATCTAATTTTTTTTCTTGCAGCTCAAAAAAAAACAGTAACACACTACCATTGCCCCGTGTTTACTAAAAAAATTCTAAATCAAAAGAAAATGGGAAGAAAATGAAAAACAAACTACTTCACTAATGAAAATGCCAATACAAACTTGTAAATTGCATTACTTTATCAAATAACTGAAGAACCAAATCTGGGAATACCATAAAATAAAATTTCTTGTTTATATGCAACATGGGTTCACAAAGAATTCAATACAGAGAATCAAAGTTATGACAAAAAATTAAGGTATTTGCATGATAGAAGCTAAAGCTCATCACAGAACTCATAGAATAGGCAAGTAATTAGCACATAGAAAGTTCCAAATAACAATATAATTAGATGATAGCATTAAGAACTTTGCCTACAAAAATTAAAGAACATACAACAAAGAGAAAAACCAAGATCAAGAATTTTCAACTTTCAAAGCTTTAAACCGTGGATGAAGCAATCCAAGCTCATCCTTCACATCCAGCGGATTCGCCGTCTCATTCCGGATCCTCTTAACCTTCCTACTCGAAAGGGATTTGTGAGTAAACCCATACATCTGCAGGATCTGATTGTCCCCAAAGTTGAAGGCTCTATCCATTTGCTTCAGGCATCGTTCCACTGGGTAATCTCCAAACTTGCCGCAGGGCTTGCAGCCGACGAAATGCGTCACCAGTGGCCACCGGTGGTCGCCAAGCCCCGGGTGGTAGTTCTCCATCATCTCCTCATACCTATCGACCAGGATACCCCAGTAGCCATGGAGATAGTAAGCGCTCTCAAGGTAAACCTTGTCTGCCCAACGATCTTTCTGGGTGACCAGGAGGTAAACCATGGCGGACTGGTCGTCAGCCTCGAACACCGGTCGGTCTTTTAGGAAACTGGTGAGAACTCTTCCGGCTTCCTCGCGGATTTTGCCCTTTGGGCCCATGGGAGCCCAGGCGTCGAGGAGATCGAGCGCCCATTGGGAGTTGCGGAGTAGGAAGCTGCCGGTGTTGAGCCCGATCCAGTTGCGGTCATCGTAGACCATCTCGTTCCAGCCATGCATCACGAGATTGAATGCGGCGTAGCGCTCCCACGGGAGCTCGAAGGCCATGTCGGTGAACATGGCGTCGGAATCCATCCACCAGAGGAACTCGATCTCGGGATGGGATAGCAGGAGCTTGCGAATCAGGGGAAGTTTGGCCCAAAATCCGGCCATCTCGGCGTCGAGCAGAGCCATGTTGTAGAAGATTTCGATGCCGTGAACGCGGCAGTAATCGATCTTATTCTTGATCGACTTCAAGAGGTAGTGGTCGCCGACGGGATTCTCGCAGGGCTTCGGCGAAGAGCCAGTAACGAGGAGCACCCGCGGCTTCGTGGCCGTCAAGAAGTTGGGGGTCTCAGGGTGCGATTTGAGCCATCTCGCCCGCTGATGGTCCCAGTTGGAGATCTTCGGCCCAAGGGAGTACGGCTTGGAGGGATCCGGCGGCGGATCTTCCTCCTCTGACTTCCCGGAGGCGCCGCTGGAGGAGGCCTGCTCCTCTATGAGTGCGCGGTGGGGAAGGGTACGGTGACCCGAGTGCAGCCGGCTGCGAATCTCGTCGAAGTCCTGCCCTGGCGTGCCGAACTTGCCGGCACCGATTGTTCCTCGCAGGACGACGAGGGTCATGATGAGGCACAGGAGGGTAAGCTTTCCCTTGCGCAGTGCCCGCCGGATCTGCCACACCCGCCGCTCGCCTAAGCACCGTACCAACATTTCCGGCGAACTCTCTCTCTCTCTCTCACTACTCGCTCTCTGCCTCAATAATGTAATACGCAATGCGAGGAGGCGGAGACGAAGGAGCTGACCCACCGCACGTTCTTCGTTCTACCCAAAAGATTCTCTTTCTTCTTATTGTGGGAAAAATGGATGTAAAAGAAGACGAAGGGTTACACCGACAGGGCAAGGGACAGAGATGATTAGGGCGAGCGAGAATGGTGGCTGACATAGTTTGTTAATTAGAGAGAGAAAAAACATTTAGAAAAGAAGAAATACACGTGGACGGCGAGGATTTATCTTAAATCTCAGGGGCTCACCAAGTGGGTTCTAACGTCCAACTTAATCAGGCGTTGCTTCCATGGGCCAATCACGTGGTGTTGAGTGCACTATAACGGTATTATATGTGATGATAACGATCAAATCGTCTAGTCACATCAACAGTGTGGTCGAACCGAACCATCCAATGTGGATAAATTGTTCGGCGTGACCGAGCCAGTGGCTTGACCAAACAATCAGGTCAAGCCACCTTGGTCAGATCGGACAGTTCCAGATGACCAAACTATCTAGTCCAGCTATTGACGCTCTGTAAGGTCTGCCTGTTAACATGACTGTACGATCCAATTGTTCCGCTCTATTGTTCTTCATCAAGTATGAGGCCATCGCAGCGCGATTAGCCGACAAATGCCTAATGTTGTTAGGCGATTGAACAAAAAGTTGACAGCCATAATGTATTGATTCAAAATTTAGTCGGAATCCTATTCTGCCCGTCGTTTATCTGAACCCAAATTTTTCAAAATTTAATTGAATAATATTCATTTTGATTATATTTTTTTATTTATACAAGCTCACTTAAATTTTTTGAACTCTTATGAATATCATTTGAATTGATTAAATTTTTTGAGTAAATTACAATTTGCGATTGCAATCAAAAAAAAAAATTTACAATTTGCTCATTAAAATTCAAAAGCTCCAATTAGGAGGAGCAAAGCTCCATGGCAGCTGGATCCAGTGCATCAACAACGACAGCAGATAACATCATGGCCGTTCATAGGCTCCCCAGAAACCCCACGCGAAGCTTTATCTCTGACCGTCCGATCGATGACGTGGCATTAAGCTCCTCGCACTTTTTGACTAATTCGCGTACGCCTAAATACATTAAATCTGATTTTTCATAAAAATTTATTTAAAATATTCAAAGTATTTTACAAAGACATTATACTTTAAAATATAATTTACTAAAATATTTTTAAAATAATTTAATAAATAAAATATCTATAATAAAATTCTACATTTGCACAGATCCAACCTATAAACAGTATATTATGCAGTTTTTTCATAATTCACTTAAAAATACATTATTTAATTTAAAATTATTTTTTGAATAATAATTTTAAAGTGCTAGATAAGTTCCAATAG
The DNA here is from genome assembly GCA_002786265.1 of Apostasia shenzhenica. NCBI lineage: Eukaryota > Viridiplantae > Streptophyta > Magnoliopsida > Asparagales > Orchidaceae > Apostasia > Apostasia shenzhenica. The sequence continues at coordinate 1,306,098 of KZ451961.1, forward strand.
CAATGGCGAACTTGCAGATCTACCAAATGAAATTGATTAAAAGGATGGATATAAAAAAAAAAAATACTTACATCAATTGGCATATAGCGAATCCAATTCAAATTTTAGCTTCAAAAAACCTCCATAAAATCTTCTGTAACTTTGCACTTCAAAGTATTATGAGACCTGAAATTTAAAACCGAAGATCCAGTTTAACTGAAAGCCAGATGTGCATCAGGAATATTTCATGCAAAGGAAGGTAGACAAATGAGGATAACTAGTTATGCATGATAGTAGCATATTTACAACATGGCAATAACGCCTGTCGCAATCAACTTCACCTAACCCCGCCGATTTCCGTACAGACACTCTTCCCCAAGATAGTACCAGCATTAAAGGATCCCTACATCCTCGTACAGCTGAGGACTCCTCCAGCGACAGGCTAACAGCGCTCGGAACCCAAGCCATCATTCCATCTACGGAAAACCAGGGTGGAGCTACGCACGCCAACGGCTATAAAACCGCTGAACAGTCCCAGCTGATAAAAGAGCAAGAAAAGCGACATCAAATTGAGAGATCAGATTAAGGAGATCAGAAGATAGACAGAGGGAAAAGGAGAATAGTTTTTCATTGTATCAGGACCCCAACAATAGTTTTTAAATTATTTCCTAAGAAAAGCACAACTTAAGCATCAAAAGAATTTCCAAAAATCTGATGAACAATTACATGTACCTCAAGAGATTGTAAGGTACTTCAAAGAAAGATCACAACCAGACTTGCACTGCCCAGCATCACAAGAATATGATTCCAATTCATCATCTATGATTATTTTACCTTTTTTTGAGTCACCAATCCTAATAAAAAAAAAGACCAGTTCCCAAAATGCAAGTTAGAAGGAAATGAAGAGAGACCTTTTTTTAAATTTTTGTTATTGCCAACCACCACAACTCACAATAAAAAGACATATAAGCATCTAAAATTAACTATAGAGACACTAACTCCGCCCCATTTGGTTGGGGGGAAATTTTAATCATAGCTAAAAAACATAGTTAAAAATCTTATTTTATTTAAAAAAATTAAAAAAAATATTTTATATTTTATCCTACATAAATTTTAATATTAAATAATCACTTTATTTCACGTCCAACAGAATTTTTAATATGACTAACTCACTTTATTTCACATCATACATATTTTTCAAAAAAACAATTAAAACTTTTTCATGCCTATCTTTTTTTTTCCTCCAACAAAACAAAGGCCCCCAACCACAATTATCTAGCACCCACACAAGAAAACTTGCAAAAGTGTTGAAGCTTAAGCTATAAAGTTAAAAGGGGTTTAAAGGTCGATTGATTCAATATTATCTTAGTGTTATAAAAAGAAAATAATTGTTTGGTTTAATGATATGTATAAATAACCTTTACAAAGTTATATAGTTATCACTTAAAAAGGACATTTAAATGACATGGTATCTAGATAACATCAAATCAAATGCCCCTGACATACTATCTAGATGTCCAAACATTTAAACGTAATATTTTGACTAATAATTCTATAATTTTTCACAAAATTATTTGCACATGTCATTAAATTAAACAATTATTTTCTTTAAATAACATAACATCAAAATAACTGAACCAAACAGTCCCTTAGTTAATTTGAAAGTTAATTAGGATAAAATGCATCAATCAAACTCATTCCCAATTAAATTGACAACAACAAGCAGTTTCACGTAACACTGAAATATTTGCATAGTGCGTATGCATATGCAAAAATACAAATATCACATAGCAAGGTTTCAACAATAGAATACATACTAAGCGGTTAAATACTAAACTTTGACAAATGGAGACCACCAACAAAATTGACCAACATATAAAATTTAGTAATTTAGCAAGCATAAATTCTTTCATAATTTATAAAAAGAAATTGCCATAAATATCAAAGTGGGAGAGCAAAAGAGAATAGCATGACAACAAGCCTAAAGAAAAAATATTTAAATAACTCCACCTAATCAAATTTAATCAATAAACTACAATTCAATGGATTGAATTTAATCATTTAGACAACAATAAGTACATTTATAAAAAGTCAAGACCATAATCAGAGAATTTGCCAAGTTGAATTTACTTTAAATATATAGCAAGACATTAAATAATTAAATTGAAGAGCTTATGAGCAATAGCCAACGGATTTACTGTTTAAAGCAAAGATTTGAAGTTGAACCAATAGAAAGATTCAGAGGAGAAAACAGAGTTGCATATAATAACAAAACATATATACACCAAAAGCGAATTAAAAAAAGGCTAAAAGGGGAGGAGCCTTTAAATTCACCGACATCCCCGCACAAACATATAAGGAAGAAAGCATTGTGGCTAAAGCATCACTAAATCGTCTTAAGTTAAAATATAAGGTTAGAAACAAACTCACAATTTGCACATTAATTGAACTGTATTTACCCTTGAAAGTCAGAAAAGTATTATCCATAGTCCAAGGCTCGCTCTTTTCATACAGTTACTTGATGATTAACCTACCAAAATTTTATTTTCTCTAATAAGTGAATATTTTCATGAGACTCCCCCAAAGAAAGATAAGAGGCATGGACAAAATATTGAGAAAACATTTTGCAGTACCCGAGTAACAGCATTTAGGTAGCGAACGTTTCCATCTTTTCCAATCACGATCAAAACTATGTACCCAAAAAAGATACAACAAATAGGAACCACATCAAATTAAGCAAAAAGAAAAACATAAAAATAATTTTCAAGGCAAGCTTCAGCTAGCAGCTCAAGTAATTTGACAGTTCATATTATTTATAACTTAGTATGATAAAGAAAAACGCTGATGACAAGTATAAAATTGCAACTAAATTACGCACAGAATGTCAAAGTGAAAGATCACCCAGTAAATTTATAAGAAAAAATAAGTTTAACAAACTAATAGAATTAGAAAGAGTAAGGGTTCCTTCATCCAAAAACAAAAGGCAAATTACATTGAACAAATCTTCAAATCTGAGATTAATTTGGTTAAAAATGGCAAAAACAAAAGTAATGCAATGTAGAGAAGAGAGAGCATAGAGATGGAGGGCCACAAAGATTACAACCATTAAGTTTTTCTTTTACACAATTCCAATATAACAAACAAACTTTACTTTAAATCCACCACGTATCCCTATGCATGACCAAAGAAGCCACAATTTAGCCATCTTATTGAACAAGTTCTTAAGGTTTATTCATCTTGCAGCGAGGCAAGGACATCTATAGAATGGATGATGTTGACAAGCAAGGTATGCATTTTGCTAGATGTGACATCGAGCATTCTGCAGGATAGAGGATGCTAAAGGGTGATCGGTGGGACAGATGTCAGTGGGAGTTTGGAGAGATTTTTGCGAGAAAGAAGGAAAATGTCGACAAGCAAATTAACAGACTTCTGTGGGATAGGAAGTGAACACCTGTGGGCGAGGTAGTCTGCATTAGGCCTGTCAACGGATCGGATCTGGATCTGGTTAACCCCGACCCGGATCCGATTCCGATATATCCGGATCGGATTAAAAATCGGATCGGATCGAGATCAACCCAGATCCGTTCCATGACCCCCTACGGTTCGGATTTTCGGATCGAATTTCGGGACGACCCGAAACTTTTTTTACATATCTTAACACTATTTTTTAAATGACTACAACTATTGGTTAAATATATATTCTTATATCTTTAAATGAAATTTTGATCACTAAAATTTACAATATAAATCCACTATAATAGAAAATATAGGGATAATATATGAACATCTAAAGATCATATCACTGACATCAACATTACAATAAAATATTAAAAAACATATAAACAATAGTGTGAATGAAAATATTACACAAAAAATAAAGTATAGTTCTGTTAAAGCTAGCACTAAACATTTCATCTCAATAGTAAAAAATATTTGTAGCTATTAATCCTATTTCACAATGCAAGCACTTCCTAATTACTGCACTTAAAATAACTTGTAATAGCCTCTTTAATAATTATAGGCCTCAGTCACATTTCAAAACCTTCATAAAATAAAATAATAATTAACATATGCAATTAAATAATAAGTATATAAATACATAAAATAATTTCATACTTATAAATTTCGGGTGTGACTTTTTCCGAATCGGATCAACATTGACCCGGATCCGACCAGGTAATACTTAAACAGAGCCGGTTGATTTTTCGAATTAATCGTGCGGGTCAAAAATTTATTCCGTTTTATAAGATAATTGATTTGGATCGCGGATCGGATTGGATCAATATCCAACCCATTTACAGACCTAGTCTGCATGACATGCAATATAGGCGAATGTGCTTTCTGCATGCTTCAACAGTGGATAAAGAAGTGTCAGCATGCTTCGATGGTCGACAAAGAAGAGCATTCGCATATAGTGCATATAGAAGAGCAACATGAGTTCCACCAATATTTCATTTGCTCAAATTAGTTCCAACTTTTTAGCCTTCCATTGTCATTGTAACATGAAATGTGCGCTTCTAACCTATTGTAGAGGGGAGAATGCAGTATAAAGGTTCTATAGTTATTCTTAATATAGAACTCATAATTGTAGGTTTTTTTTCAATAGGTGTCTATCATACAAATGATGACTTGAAGAAACAAAGTTCTGCTCTTGAAGATTGTATCAAGAAGAATTTCTGAAATATTTTGTTGTACTTTAAGACTATCTTAGTTGCCGTAGTTGTCATTTTCATGAAGGTGATAATTGCTTGACATTTTGATATTGTTTAGGTTTTTGTTTTAGCATGTTTACACCAAAAGTAATGTTGCGTGCTTATGTTTATATTTGATCTTTTGTACTGTCTATGCATATATTGTAATGTCCATCTGATGCGGGACAATATGGTCTCGTTTAGTTCGAGCTTTTTTTTAAAACAAGAGAAAAAAATATTTTATCTTTTCAGTTAAATGGAGAGAAATTTATTTTAATATTAGAAAGTGTGTAAAATATGAAATATTTTCAATTCTAATATTCGTATGTGTTAGATGTGAAATAAAGTTAATTTTTATAATTGAAATTTGTGTTGGGCAAAAACATTATCTCGAACCAAACGATGCCTATGTGCAATGTAATACTAATTAAAGATCAGTAAATAATTTTAACAAATGATCATAAAATTATTCAGAAATATTTGCTAATGATAATTATGCAATAATTAAGAAATTATAAGTTTGAGATTTAAATTAATTTTAAATAATTAGAAATAAATCTAAATAATATCTAGTTAACCTGCCTTAAATCGATTTAAGATAACATCTCAACAAATTAGAGCTAGGGTACGCGTAAAAGGTATTCTCACAATAGAATATTACCTAACAATAATTTAATCACGCAATATAATTTCAGGTTCACACGAGTGAGCAAATCAAAAAATTTTGATAACGGATCCCATTACCGGACTTTGAGAATACTCAAGATATTGGCTAAATTTTAGGTTACCTCAATCGGAGAATCCAAAACTCCCACAACATGTCAGACGGGTGGTAGCTGGTGGTGTTGTGAAATAGAGAGGTCGTTAGTCAGACGGGTGTTGCAACAAGGATGAAGACTGACTGTGTTGGGCGGCAGAATCTGCTGCAATAGATCGAGCACACGCAAACAGCAACAAGGCGGGCAAATCAGCAAGGCGAGATTGCTGGTGGCGACTCACAGAAGTACGTTACGCGATCGATGGGGGGTCGCTGTGGATGCGGCACTATTAGGCGAGAACCAACGGCAGCGGCGCGCATGGGTTGATGGGCGCAAGGCTATCGGGAGAGTCTGATGGGCGGGCGGCGAGGACAAGGTAGAGCCGAGCGGAGCACGCGAGGCGGCCGAGCGGCGGTGCGGAGGCACGGGGGGTGGCGAGATCGCCGGCGCTCGTCGATGACCGGCAGGACGCCTGGAGACGGAGGCGGGGGGAGTGGAGTGGAAGAAGGGCCGGTGCTCGGGGTCGTCCCGAGGACATGAGAAAAACAATGAAGTTTTAGGGCAAGAAATTGCACCGAGGGACCAGGATTTTTCTTAAGCATAAATTATTATTTATAACATGAAAAAAATTAAAACAAATACTTTAAACTTTTTTAAAATATCTAAAATTTTCATACAAACCCCAAACTTTTTTTTACCGAGATATAACATGCAATAATTCAAACTAAAATTAATTTCATTACAGGATTGAAAATAAACAACACTAGTTCATGCTTTTATATAAGCCCATTATAATTGAAATTCAAATTACGAAAATAAATGCAAAAATAAAAGGAGATTACGACATACTAAATACGAATATCTAAAAAAAAATAAGAATATTCTCATTCAATCAATAAATAGATTTAAATGAGAATTTCTAACCCACTGATCAGCCACCAATCACGCATGCTGTCAAATCTAATAATATCAATCTTCCATCCAGATTGAAGCCATCCGAGTATAAACTCTGCCTAGAACAAATCAACGGTCTGATAGCGTCGTATCTCCATCACCAGCTTAGAAGGTTGAATTAAAACGTCATAGCATTCAGTTCAAACATTATAACGTACAGTTCATATGTTATAACGCTCAGTTCAAATGTTGTAAGGACAGTTGAATTCTATTCTACAAAATTCGGATGCTTATAGTTCAATTTGCATAAAATTAAACTATAAAATCAAAGTTGAAATCTAGTATATGAAAACAAAGAAATTGCCTATTGAAAGAAAAATTATCCACTAAAAGAAAATTTCAATGAGAATTTCAAATGTGAAAAGCAATACTTGCTGTTTAATTCTGCTCTTAGCATTAGCTGCACATATGTTCTGAGTATTAAAAAAATTAGCTGCTATTAAAAAATTGAATCAAAATTCAGTTCTGCTGTATCAAAAAAATTGAATTAGACTTGCTATTGAATTCTTCCAAAAAAAAAAATTAAATGCAGTTATGCCCTACGACGCACGAGTACAATACAGTGATATGAATACGATACAAATATGATACAATACGATATGAATACAACGATACTATTTTGACCCACTAAATGAAGACTAAATTACATAAAACTTGGCAGGTATATTCTTCGATGAGCATACTACAATTCTTAAGTTTATATTTTCTGCTGATTTTGAATGAAAGATTGAGTTTGGATGGTTTCTTCTAAACCTACCAAGGATTTCATAAAATCTGATAGATTTAAGATTTAGGACTATTTGACTTTGTTGATGCAAAAAATGCACCACCACAGAGAGAAATGAGACGACAATTTTTACGTGAAAACCCGAGTGTTCGGGGAAAAAACCACGACGCCGTCCAGGTGATTTGAATCCACTAATCGAATCTCCTCTTACAAAGCTTGATCTCTAAATGGAGACCAAATGAGTACAAGAGGGATAGAGAGAGGAGCAGCTCAGCCCGAGAGAGAGAGAGAGAGAGAGAGAGAGAGAGAGAGGAAGGAAGGCCCCCCTTAGAGAGAGCAATCCCTCCCTTATTTATAGCTTGGAGAGGAGGGGACATAGTAGGTTTAGTCTGCCACATCTGACACCTACTCCTGCAAAGGACGATTAGGGAGTGGGCTCCCATGCTGTCTTAAATGCTGAGTTGACACAGTAGTACGGAGGGTACGATCTTGTAATATCTCTTTGAGTTGCTGTTCGGCAAGGGGCTGCTGTTGAGCAGCTGTTCGGCAAGGGGCTGCTGTTGAGCAGCTGTTCGACAAGGGGTGTTGGAGAAGGTTCTAACAGACTTATCAAACAAATTTCATTTATTACGAAAATTGGTAGGAAGATAGCTCATTTCCCTACAAGTTCAATAATTATTGCTCAGCCGAATTACATGATTTCTTATGTGTTTCATTTGATTGAAATTAAAGTAACTTGCTGTCCTGAGAATTGTTTGAAATGTGCTATGTTTCATTTTCCATAAGTTTGATATTCAAAACTTGATTTGAAATAAATTATAAATTTGAGATTTAGTTGGTTATATGTGATATTTTGGAAAAGGAAGTATCATGCATCTTATTTTGTGTATAGTTGTAAATTTGATTTGATGATAAAATTCAATTTGGTTAATTCTAGAGGGTTAGTCAAAAAAATGGTTTAAAAGACAAATTAATAGACTTGTGATATAAATTTAAAATATGGTTTGCATTTACACTTAGATGCATAATAACAATAATTAAAGTTATGATTTCTTAAGTTGTTATACTCTGTCGTGGCTTAAGTTTAAATATGACATAGTATTGTAAATAGATGGAAACAAAAAAATGACTATAGTTCACTATGGCTATGATCCATTTGATTAATTAAGCGACTAGAGTTCGCTATAGATATAAAATATAAAAGTGAGTGGCGACTATGGTTTGCTACGGCTACTGCCCATGTTAAAGGCAACGTGAAACATAACTCAAGAAACCAGGATCTAAATGAATAAAAATAATTAATTAAAAGATAATAAATGCATATTACAATCTTGTTTACATTATTAATATGACTACATGAAGACTATCTTCTTTATGAATGCATTAGAATCTTGTTATTCTTGCAAATAGTTATTGCAAGTTAAAATAATTGATATTACATGATGCTATTACTGTTACTATTGTTAACACCAATAAAGATTTCATCTCTTATGTTTTTACTCTCTACATATATACCAATAAAAAATTTGATATGATAATTATCTGTTTATAAGTTAAAGTTTTTATCAGCCTGCTAGTGTTAGTATCTACTCAGACTAAGATTGGATGGCTGATGCCTCTTATGACACGTATCATTGCACAAGGTTAATGTAAAGGCAGAAGCTACTTTAGTATTTTAATAGTTAAAGCTATATATTATCATTTTTATATGTGTTATGGTCCTTTTGGTAAAAATATGACTCTACTTTTGTATGTATGGTATAATTAAGAGGTAGCTTTTATAACGGACATAGCATGTGTGCATGTAAGCTTATCTTTAATTAGAATATTTGAAGTTATGTGCGTATGCCTTTGAGTTAATTTGGTATACTAGGTTAGAAATATATGCTAATATGCATAATTATTCTAGATTTAATTTGAAATTTATGTACAATTATTAATAGATAAAAGTTTTACTCGTCTTTCATGTTAGCCTTTAAAGTATTCATTGTAAGCACAGATATCGAATGAAGTAGACATTTCTCTCAAAAACCTGTGTCTTGTCAGATAAGAAAAGGAAGAATATCTCAATTAACAACAGCAGATTTTAAGTACCTGGAAGGAGAAGAGCCAAAAGGGGACGAGGGATGATTGGAGCCATGGAGGAAAGCAAGGGGGCTGCAATGCCGCAGGTCGGACGCGTGGGAGAGGAGAAGGAGAGAAGCTGACAGCCGCGAGTTCGAGAACTTATTGCAGTCGGACAGTCTAACACGTCGATTTTGCGGAAGCCGTTTGGCGTGTGACGCGTGCGTGCGAGTCCCACCATCACGACTCGGTATACGTAGCAATTTTGTTCACATATGTATAATAATACATCTCATACGTAACAAGTTTTATCACATACGTATCATAAAATATCTCATACGTAGAAAATTTTATCACATATGTATAATAAAATATCTCATACTAGGAAATTTTATCATATATGTATCAATAATATATCTCATACGTAGCAATTTTGCTCATATATGTATCATAAAATTGCTACGTATGTGAGCAAAATTGCTATGTATGAGATATATTATGATACATATGTAATAAAATTTGCTACGTATGAGATGTATTATGATACATATGTGAATAAAATTGCTACATATGCCGAGCCGTGATGATGGGACCCGCACGCACGCGTCGCATGCCGAATGGCTTTCGCAAAATCCACGTGTTAGGCTTTCCGACTACAATAATTTTTCTGCGAGAAGTTCAACTCAGCGCGTGCAGGAGAGGGGAAGAAGAGCAGTCGATGGCCGGGGCACGGGAGAGGCAAAGGGTTATCAGCCTAGTAGGATTCAACATTTGTCCACACAAATGACAAAAAAAAAAAAAGTCCAAACTTTTGTATTTTAAAGATCAGCTCAATTTGAGTTGACTTATTAAAAAATCGATTGAATTTATAATTATCTCAATATTTATATTTTAATATATATATATATATATATAAACAATATATATATATATATATTAAAAATGCTATACATATATATATATGTGCTGAAATAAAAAAATACCTATTATATATACATATAAATTTAGGGGAATTTACATACATACCCCTTAAATCATCTTGAATTACATATTAAATCTCTCATTTTTTAATTTTACAACTTAACCCCCTAAATCATCCAAAAATAAAAACTAGTAGAATACATGTATTTGCAAATATATTTACAATATTTGCATATATATATTATTGGTAATAAACATCCAAATAATTATAAATCAGCAAAAAGCATACTTTAAAAATCTTGAGAAAGACCTAAATATGTTATTTTTGAATGATTTAGGGGGTTAAGTTGTAAAATTAAAAAATAAGGGGTTTAATATGTAATTCAAGATAATTTAAGGGGTATGTATGTAATTCTCTCATAAATTTAAGTAAGATATTGCATGCGATATATTATGCATATTAATTGAATATATAAATGCTAAAAAAAATTAAAAAAAAATACATCTAGGCTGATCCCTATTTTAGGTAAATAAATTTAAAAATATTTCATTTAACTTCTCCGATTAAAAGTTTATTCTGCGTGAATTTTTTGAATAAATTACTGTTAAATAAATAATATAATTTAATAATAAAAATTATTAAAATCTATTTTAAAAGATTCACATGAAATGATTTTTAAAAGGAAAGGACTCAAATGAAATATCTTCAATATATTATATTACTTTCATGAGTTGACATGAATCGTGATGTCATTGAATAACAGATAAATATCATCCACATCTTTAAATTAAATAATATCAAATAAATTTATAATTTTAAAATTCCTTTCGTTTCTAATACCAACATTAATTTTTTAATTATCTTTTATTAATTTAAATAAATAATATTTTAGTATTTAAATTTTAAAACTAAAATGATAAAAACACACTCTCCCACCTCTAAATATTTGTTAGTAGATCATTTGCCCGCCATTGCACGCCGACTCTACGTGCACAAGGGCCACTCAGAGCTACCACCGCAATCACGTGCGACCGGTAATGGCTCTGTGAGGCAATCCGCGTACGTAATTGGCTCGCAATGACAATTATAATAACGTGCGCAAGATCCGACAGCAGAGATTTAGAGGTAGAAAAAAGTGTTTTTGTTTGTAAATATTTAATTTAAAAATAAATTTTATAAAAAAAATAAATTTATTAAAATAACTAGAATGAAATGTTAAATTTTTAAAATTATGTATCTGTTTGATATTGCTCGTAATTTCAGGTACTTGGATAATATTTACCCTTTAAAAATTGTTTCTCTGACCATTGGGGGAAACGTGACCGTTGGCTTTGCTTGACTAAGTTTATGAAGCTAAATTTTAAAGTGATAATTACATTTAAACTCCCAAAATTTTACTTAATTACTTAATTAAACACCTATTCTTTAATGTTACAAATATTTCCTCCGAATTATTTAAGGGGCATTTACCTGCAGGCCATACAAACTTTTTAAAATTACGCCACTCACATTTTCTTCACAAAATTTACACTATGGATTATGAAGAAAGTGTGTGGTGTAATACATGAAATTTTATGTGGTATGTAAGTAATTATCTCATTATTTAAACCATCTATTTCTGACCTAAATTTCAACTTAATGTCATTTTTTAAAGATAATCTCAATTGTTATTGAACCCTTCTAAAACTATAAGAAAAAGAAGTTACCTTGAGCTATCAAGGTCGCCGTCTCTTTTGCCATCGACAATTATATCGTCATCTTATTGTAGCCTTTTTCTATTTTTGACGATGGCCGAGTATAATATTATCTAGTCCTCAAAACTAGCGCCATAAGAGAGAGCAAGAGTCACAATTCATATTAATATATTCTATCGAGTTATAAAAAATTTTAATAATAAGAAGAAAATATGATAATTGATGCAACGTAAGAGAGCATTCAATGACTTAAAATTCTATTTAATCGCAATTTTATCCTTAATTGTAGTTGTTTTCGTAAACATAAAAATGAAATTTCTTTCTCATAAACTCAAACCATACTTCAAACTTCACTAAATTAAGGTAATTATAGATCAACCCATAAAGCACATACTCCACTCTCCGGAGATCTTTAAATGATTGCTCGAGCGGATAACCTCAAGTTCATTACAAGAAAAGTCATCAAACTTTATTTATATTAAATTTTTATAACTATTTTTCTAGAGATTGTGATTTTTTACTTAGTTTTTAAAAAATATATGGTGTTTTCCTTATTCAAAGATTTTTCACTTAAAATCACCTGCCTTTGTTACTTTTTATCTTCTAACTCGATTATCTACTTCTCAAAATCATGCTTTTAGTGAATAAAGTAAGAATTGAGGCACTTTATTTTAAACTTTCTGTTCTTGTAGCATATTTTATTGACTAAATTTTTGGATTAAAAAAAAAGAATATTTACATATATAACAATTTATATCACCATATTTATATATCAAATATATCTTTTTTAAAATTATACGTCACACACCTAAAAATTACACTCCACACACTTTTCTTACACTTCATACTTTTTCTAAAACTGCAGTGTAATTTTTTGAAAATAAATATAATATACACAATTATGATAATATAAAATATTATGTACGTAATTATTCCTAAAAATATTCTTTGAATTCCAATCATAACCATCATTCTCTGTCTTTACATGGAATCCATTGACCTATATTTTCTTATTATAACCAAAATTAAGAATTAAAATAATGACATGCATAATATCAAAAGTATAAATTTATTTTAATATGCTACATTTCTTTAGAATTATCCTAGAAAAATATTCACATTGACTATGATTATTTGACCTAGCACAGCCCTCTCCCAGGGGCTGTTCTATAAATTCCACAACTTCATGTCCATTTTCTCAACCCAAATCAAACATTAGGCTAACCCGACCTAGCCCGAGGGTTACATAGTACTCCGGAAGGTAGGCCATAGAATTAAGATGAGTTCGAGGTGGTCAATTGAGTTGGAGTCTGAGGCACCCGCGGGCCGGTTGTTTCGTGCTGCTTTTGCTGACTGGCGAAACCTCGGCCCGAAGCTCCTCCCTGACATCTTCACCGACATTTCTCTTGTCTCGGGAGACGGTGGGTCAGGGAGCATCTTGCAGTTCAATTTTACTTCAGGTTTCATTCACATCTTCTTCTTTTTTTCTCTTTTTTTCTTTTTATTTTCTCTAATTAAACTAATATATGTGTTAATATTATGGGAATTGCCCTATGGTACTTTTAGAGATAACTTTATTACATTTAAAAATAGTCTTATTACAATTTCACTTCTTACAATAAAGTTCAGAGTAACTTCATATAAACATAAATAGATTTAATTTTATTTTTCTTTAAAAAAAAAAAACTTTTGCTATGGGGCTTGTATGTAAAAACTCATCTTTGAAGGGCCATTAAGTAATAAAGCAATCTTCATGGTTGACATATGTAAATTCTCCTATTATTATATAGGATAAATTATTTTATTGGTGTTTATTGGCTAGATATCTTTTAAGTTGATCCATTGTAATTAGGTCCTCATAATTGATGGCTACCCTCATTAGGTCACTTATTTTAAATTTTCCATAATTTTAAGTTAAATGATTAATTAACCTCAAAATGAATTTTATATTAGGTTAGAATTTCTTTTTAAAAAATACTGAAACTTTTAAACATAGGCTATAGCTAGTTCTCTCCTTTAAAAAAATTGAGATATTTTCAAAAAAAAATTGGCAGAAATCCTCCTTTACATTCACTAATTAAGTAAATTCAAAAATGATGCAATATGCTAAGATCTCCATATTAAAATAAAAGGTAAATTGTATCCGAGTTTCTAATATTGAAAGAGTATTGCAAATTAGTACTAATTATTTTTAAAAAAAATTAATTTGAGTCCCTAAGGTTGCAAAATTAAAATATAATTGCTAAGTTTTTATTAATTTGCTATAAGATTATTTTTACTTATTAATTTTATGATTTTTTAAAAATATAATTTTTAAATATTTATATTTATATTTTTTAATTTTAAAGTTTTAATACAGAGAAAATAAGAGATAAGAGAAATTTAATTTTAAATTTTTAAAGAATAGTAAGAGTAAAAAGATATAATGATATTTTAAAATATATAAATAATTTAAATTAATCAAAAAAATGATCAAATTTTATTTGTTTATTAGAAAACTAATAAAATGGAAGAGATTTTAAAATAGAGAACTAAACTGTGGCACTTTAAGAAAATCAAAGGCCTAAATTAAGATTTTTTAAAAATTAGTATCAATTTATAAAACACTTTTGATCGAGGACCTCAGGTGCAATTTACCCTACAATAAATAAAATTTAAGTGCGCCTGGTAGCTATATTATAATATAGTAAGTCATGAAAAACTTATTGGAATTGAAGATGTTAAATTTAATCAAAAATAATAATTTAACTTATAATAAAGTATATATATATATATATATAAATGTACATGCATAATGCATGCATGTTTTATAATAATTTTATATATAAAAATTATTTTTGAGAATATATGTTAAAGAGGTCATTGTATGAATATTATGTAATATATATTATATATA